>JAAAKL020000835.1:0-30884 GCA_010016065.2 Carybdea cf. marsupialis auct. non (Linnaeus, 1758) | reverse complement strand
CTCACAAGAAAACCCAGAACATCTTCCTTCTCCATATCGTTACAGTGGGAGAGGAGCGAAAAAAAAAAAAAAAAAAAAAAGTCGGCGGGGGGGGGGGGGGGGGGGGGGGGGCGACAAGATATATACAGTATCTGTCCAAATTAATCTCTGATAATGTTGAAATTGTCAACTGGACGCATCTGTGGGAATGCCACACCTTCTGAACTTCTGCTGCATCTACTCAACTGTACTGTATTGCCAGGAGGCCGTCATAGGACCCAACAAGGTTCGTTCGCCTCTCTTACCAATGGGCGCAGTTTTGAGATGTAAGATATAAACTACGAATCTTGCCTTTACATAGACTTAAACACTATTACTCCGATTAAACCTGAACAACTCAATCAACTGAACTATATACACAGTAAAAACACTAAAATAGTTCGAATTACAGATGAACAATATCATACGCTATGTTCACAGTACGGCTTGTTGGCATAACACAGTAACACTAAATAGATCTAATGTCTCTAACTCACAAGTTTGTCATAATAACCTTCGCTTTGTCGAAACGATAAGCGCCAAACAAATATTGCCGATATTATAATTTCCTTTTCTGTCTTTTCTCTTTCGATGTTCATCTTGCATCTAGGAGAATTTTTGAAACCCTCCGAAAACACCACTGTAGAAATGCTTCTCAAGGAGTGGCTCTTTCAATTGAGAGATATACTAAACTTGTTTTCATAGTGCTGAATGAAAGAGCGCGCCAATATCACACTAGAAGTAAAATGGCTGCTAATTGCTAGATGTAACCGCACTGTGACAGTCAAGATTAAAATCTGAGCTTATTGCGTGGGCGTAAATGTGAGCACCTTCCTTCAACAATCTAGTGGGCCTTTCCCTGAGCATCAAAATCATACCAGCAAAATCCGATTGTTTATTTAAAACATAATTTCCAGCAAGCATGACCAACTATTTGCTAGCGAAGCTATAGGAAGTATAATCCGAATCGGTAACTCCATTTAGTACACCAACCAAAGTTTTTGCTTAGTTAATCAATATCAAGAAAATACAGATGCTCCCTTGTGCCTAGTACTTCTACTTCGAAATTGAACGATTCCTTGAAATGTGAAAAAGGTAAGCCACACCTTTGGCAATGGTCAAATCTTGTACATAAAGGGTCTATATCTGCTCGGACAACCCGTTTTTAACTTACAAAGTTAATTGTATGTGAATAAACCATGAAGACTCTAATTAACAAATAATGGAGTAATAAACTTCACTGATATTATGCGTGAGAAATCTATTTAGTAGGCTATGCTATTTCATAAAAGAAACCATCCATTCAGACTGACACAAAGGCAGTAGACAAAAGCCTTGAAGGGTTGTTCAAAAAGAGATAAGCTGTTGGTATGAAAATAACAAGAGTTCAAAGTACAACAGCAGTTTAACTTCGGCATCTTGTGAGAGACTAGCTTTGATTATGCTTTGCAATACTTGTCTCAGCATGTGACCAGAGCGTTGGATCTCGTGGAAGAGTTGGACTTTGAACATAAAGGAAGGGGACCCATTTGGAGACTGGAGGAAACATGAAATCACAATAGAGTAGAAAAGCTGGGTTCGGCAAAAAATGTGCATTGTGTAGATACATGGTAGGAAAAATGCTAAACAAAGTAAATAACAATGATTTTCGCGGACAAGAACGTCCAAACGTGATGGCGAGAATGAAGACTACGGTAATGATAACCATGACGACCATGATGATGACCATGATGACGACCATGGTAATGATGATGATGACGATGATGGTGATTGTGGTGATGATAATGATGGCGATGATGATGATAATGGTGATGACGAAAATGGAAAAGCTGGAGAAGACGAATGAGAAGGGGGACAACGTCTGTGACGTTAATGTACTTCACTAGCTGAAACTTTCCCACCAAGTTTGCCTTAAACGCAACAAAGACGTTGAAGGCACCTGAAGTGGAATTCTACATAGTGTACTCTACCATTTCGTCAGTTGGTGCGTTATTACCAATTCTATCTGAAAAAACATATCCCAGGAAACTTACAGCATAACTGTAGGCAGTTCAACATGCACTCCATTTTTTGTTGGGGTCATTTTAGTCCGTACAAACACTGGTACATTCAATCTGACAAGTTACTAAAGTCTGCCTTGCCCCTATTTCCTTCACATAGCTCAAAATCACGATATTCAAGATTTCCTGCAGTGAGATTACAACATGATTGACAGCTTTATAGCAACCCCTCTGGTTCATTAACCTTCCCATCCTCGCACCCCCGTCTATTAAACAAATATATAGGAGAAAAAAAGACATTATCAATGTTTTGACATCAGAGTAATGATTGCAGTAGTAGAACCGGCAATATGAACAGTATTTTAGTGAAGGAACATAGTAGTAGGAGGTATTTTATTGTGAAAGGAAACAATATGGCACATAAAATAAAGTACTTGTCAGAAACCGCAAAGATGGAAACAGTTCATCCTTTTACAACCATAAAACAGAACAATGGCGCTTGAAACGTCACCTTGTGAGCTGGTTGTTGGCAATTCATTCTTCAGGAAGGCTGAGCACCACCTCATGAGATACCAGTCAGGTGGACATAGTAGCCAGATGGGCTACATCCTGCTAAGAAAATGTGACATGAAGCTCACGAAGCTCAAAACTATAAGAAGGCAGAGGTATGTTGCACTGCATCAGCTTCTCATCTGTAATACTTCACGTAGGTTGTTCCCATCCCAAGGTCCTCAGAAACGACCTTGGAGAGCTAGCTTTAGACACTGATGCAAAGAAAGTGGTGTGGCAGCAACACTATGAAAAGGCTGTTGAACCCAGAAACCCCTAGTGGTCCTGAACATCTACCTGCTGTTGAACTTGTATCAGGGTCACCCACGCAAACTTTTAAAAAGATGGTGCAGGATGCTGCAAGGAAAGCCAAGAGTGAGAAAGCAGCAAGACCATCTGGTATCTTGGCTGAGATACTTAAGTCCTCTGGAATGAGATGCATCACTCTGCACCAGTGAGAGGAAGTTACAGACAATTAAAGCTTCCTCATCAGGCAATGAAGATTGTAGAGAGTGTTACTGAGAGGTTCATCAGAGGCATGGTTAACATCAATGACATGCAGTTTGGTACTATGCATGACAGAAGCACTATGGATGCCATCTTTTTTATCCACCAACTGCAAGAGAAGTACCTATCTATGTCCAGGACTCCATATTTCTCCTTCACTGATTTGGAGGTGTTTGACTGTCTCCCAAGAGAAATACTTTGGTGGCCTATGAAGAAGGTAGGAGTACAAGAGTGGCTGGTGAGGATGGTCCGGGCTATGCATGAGCATGCCAAGAGCAAGATCAAAATGGGGGAGTACTACAGTCAGAGTTGGAGTCCACCAGGTGACACTCTGCTCACTGCTCTTCATAATTGTCCTTGAAGATCCATCACAGGAGTTCTGCACTGGCCTTCCTTGGGAATAACTATATGCTAATGACCAGGTGTTGTATGCAGGAATGTTTTGGCAGCAATTCTATCTTCTGTCAAGGGTGCTCACAGGGGATCTACAAGGTCTGCAGTAGTATCAGAGGCAGACTGGTAGATGAAGTATCATACAAATGCTCCCGCTACCAAGGTACATCTACAGCCATTGATGGACACCTTCTCCAGCATGCAAAAGTTGATGCACATCAGTTAGACACCATGAACTCCTTCTGCTATCCTTAGAGACACAATCAGTGCATCAGGTGGTTGCAGTGCTAGTATCACTACCTGGTACAGGAGTGCATAGGGGAAGCTTAAGGAACTACTTCTCATTCTCCCAAACAGGATCTTTTCCCTCCAGAAAATGTGGATACATTTACTCTGCCTATGTGTGGAGTGTAGTGCTTTGTGCAAGTGAATGCTGAACATCCAGAAGAGACAACTGCACTCATCTAGAGTGGAATGACAGGCAACGGTCAGATGGATATGTGGTGTACAGGTAGGAGACTGGATCAGCACAACTTTATTGTATGACAGACTGGGTATAATGGGCACTGGCCCAATCATGAGACATCACAGGCTACATTATGCAGAACATGCTCAGAGGAGCACATCTTGGACCAATCAGTGTCAATCAATCATGGTGGGAGGCAGCAGAGGTAAAGGCTGTCCGGAAAGAATTGGGCAGACACCATAAAGGAAGATCTGAGTATCTTGAGCCTCACTATGGACATGGCCAAAGAAATGGATGCACTGAGACAGAAACTACAAGATGCCATAAGAGACAGTCCAACACCCTTCAAAGGGTCCAATGAACATTGGAAAAATGTTCAATGAACAATGATGATGATGCATTTGCAGTGGTATTTGGGTCACATTTTTACCACAATACCATATTCAAACACAAATTTGAGTGGTCCTGTCAGGTCATAATGGTTTTACTGTTATTTGTTGGAGTCTATATCTAAAGTTCAAGTCAGAAAAATGGATGTCTGTAACACTTTTGGGTGGGAAATAGCAAGTAAAATTTTGTTAATGAGGGCTAGGATTTAGGTACTATGACCTGGCAAATTGATCAATAAAACAATAGAACAACCACTGCAAACTGCTTGAACATTACTCAACTTTCTGGCAGTTAATCTAGAGTGATTAATCTCTAGCCGGCCTATTGTATACACATGTGTCACTATGCGTTTTACATCAAAACTGCTGCAGGCTATATAGAAAAATGTTCAAAGCCTGTCAGTAGAGCATGCCACTCATACTTACTCCTAACTACTTCAGGAAATAACAAAAATATGCATAGGAATATGCTTAGATACAAGTCATTCTCTTCAAGTCATACACACATTAAAAGTACTCACACAGTACAGTATAAAAACTTCTCTAATATGCATCACAATGGCATTACGAGTAATTATTTGGTAAAACATACTATATGAAATCTGTTAAGGACTTAGACATACCATCAAGTGCATCACCATTGGTCTCTACCTCGTTACCCTTCAGGTTATCCATTTTGTCATGTCTTTAATATTTGTATGTGTGCAATTGAACTACAGATCAGAATGCTTCTCAGTCCATCAGCTATGCATATCCTGACAAACAAAGTCAATAGGTATCCCGTAAACATATACATAATAATATCACTAGCCTATTTGCCTGGAAACATATCAGGTAGGGAGCATGATTGTCATATATAATTACCACGTCTACATTATTCTTCCTAAAGATTTATTGACTAACTATGCAAGTTACTATAACACAAAGGTAAACAATCCATGTTTTAGTGAATAAATCACGGTCCATTGCTTGTTTATAAATATCTCTAAATAAAAGTGTAAGGAACATGTTTACATTGTGAATTTGTTCGATATGCACTATAGTTAATCAAAGGGTGCTTTTATAGAACACGATCTGGATTGCATTTAGTCTGCTAATGCAATCAAAGTAGCTCTTCAAGTCTGGTATTAAAGCAGCTACACATGTTTTACTATAGTATCCTATTGCTGTTTCTTAGCTTGTGTATTCCCTATTTACACTATCACTCTTGTACCATGCAAGGAATTGTGTAAGGCCCTGCCTCAATTTGAATAGCCTGTTTGCACTACAGAAAAAGAGCAGAAATGAAGCAATGCCAAATCCTGTGAATCAAATGCAGAACCAACAAAAGCACATATGTTCTATACAATACTGCCACAATATATAGCATTTCACCCTCTTTCATTTGTTCCTATTAAATGTTATTTGCTCCAAACTATACGGGTCTCCCTATACTTTGGTAACTTAGTTCAACATTGTCAACATGTACAAGTCGACACGCATCAATCTCATAAAGCCAGGAGAAAGTGATTAGTGAAAAGGTTTGCTTGGTCCATTTACAGGTTACTTTGAGTTATCAGTTGTTATGATCAACTGTGGTATGATTAAACCCTAGAGACCAGTCAACATTTTGAAATTTGGTCCACTGATATTAAGTTGAAAATAATGAATGTGCAAAGGAAATCCGAAACTATGTTAAAAAATTATTCAAAAGAATCCATGGCGCTGCAGGCCTACATAAGTTAGATGGTGACTTGTAACAATGACTAGACATGCAATTTTGCCATACTATAAATGAATGTACATTAAAACATATTCAGGTGAACTACTTTGAACAGTATATTTGATGTATGTCTTCATTATGCCACTGGTGCACATATATACTTCATATAAGCAAGCATTGTGGATTGTTTCTTATGGAAACATTTCATTTAATCCAGTGGTCTGCTTCAAGGGTTGTAACAAGTGGGAGGTTGGGGCAAAGCTACATTTGAGATGGTGGGAAGACTCCAAGCATGAGTTTCTGCCTTGCCTACCCTCTCTATTTCACCTTATCAAACACCCCCACTCCGACGCCTGAAAGAACCCAAAACAAATTATGTTTGTCTAGCTACGATGATTTGCTCAGTTAACATTCAAATGTTTCTAAGAAGAGAGGGTTTCAAAATGTCAGGTTTGACAACATAGGCCTACTTGAGAAAAGTGAAAATATGTCCTGGTGATGACTACTACGTCCTAAATGTGTCCTCTACCATCTGTTCCGACTTGGATTAATATCAGAATCTATAAATCGGGTCAATAAGAAGGTCAGAGCATTTTGACTATTAGCGTTCGTTCCTCTCAAACCAGACAAAAATCACAGGTTGGCTCCGCCCACCTCATTGCCATTAAGTCAACATCCACAAGCAGCACGCCTTGTCGTCGCTGCCATGAACTCTTTAGTGCAGAAGCCTTGCCGTCTTTCGAATCTAGAAAAGGCTTTTGCACCAAGCGCGTTCTCAGGGCCAGTGAGTGGTGCACAAGTGATTTCATCGCTTTTCTTAAGAACCGATAGGACTTAACCATTAATTGTTACATTCTTTTTGTTCAGTATTCCTGGGATTGTTAACACGATAACAGATAGGACTATATCAATAGCATTTGGCCTAAATCTCATCCCATCATATTGCTAGAGAGGTGTATACGGTACCTAAAATATCACATACATGAGTGAAGTATCCTAAAGAGCTTTAAACAGCTTCTACTTGGCTTGTCAACTTTCAACTCGACACAACAATGTGGTCTCCTTGATGAAATGAAGTGCAACGAAAGTTTTAGGCTCAACTTAACGCTGCAAAATCCGAGACACTGCTCTCACATTGGCAATTTAGTATCCACATAGTAACCAATTGTAATGTTTGCTGGGGTATCCAAGGATACAGTCTTGGTCGCAATTAGGATGCAAATACGAAAGTAGACTTTGGGAAGAAACCCATACAAGTCGGCGACGGTTATAGCATGTAGAAATCTCTTTGACATACCTTTATCAAATCCAAGAAATCACTCTAGTATTTATGCAAGCTATAAGACTTGATCTTCACTCCCCCTTCAGTACTGTAGTATTAGTACATGAAGATGCGGTCTCCACTCGATTCACAAGTTGTGCTCACTATCTCGACAGTTAGCAAAGTTCTTAAAAGGAGATAAATCAACACAGCCACCATCTGTAGATACCTGGGGTTCGCTCCTATTCATGTACAAGTTATTTGTGTACTGTGCATTGATTTATGTTTCTCTTACCTTGTTTTCCGCAGGCTGGCAACTGTTGAGCTGCAACAATGCCTCGTCCATGTTGATGACACTTCGGGGTTTTTCCTTTTTGTGTTTCTTTTAGTACGACTTTTGTTTGAATGGCATTCTTTTATTTGAATCCTTTTGTTCTGGTTGCCACATCAGCAACAACCGCAACGTGGTTCATTTCACAGCATTCCAAAGAACAGCTGACCACAACTATTTCACAAGAAACTAATCTGTTTTAGAAATAGGTGTCAGAAATAGAGAATTTTATACAATAAAGCATCCGTGTGCAATTTCTCAACGTTACGGGTGGCAAAAGCCATCCGCTATGAAAATTTTCAGGCTCGAGAAACCTTTCTATTGTTCAGTGTGGAGATGTACTCATTTCTGTTTTGCAGAGGAGCTCCTCACATCCATCAATAAATCAAGCGCCGAAAGCATTGGAGTCGATCGGTAGGAAACGGAGGGGACAGGTCCCCTAACCTTTTGAAGAGAGAAGACACGTCAAGGGTGTCCTGAAAATAGGTGTTAAGCACTGATATTCCCTAGAAAGTAAAAAGCTTTAATCAACTTTCCGGTGTCTGGGACGTTTGTAACAGAACTACAAATTGTATTAAAAACCGAGTTATTGATAAACGAAACGAAACTTTGAACGGGGGTCGATTGACAGCATATGGAATGACAACAAAGTTCAAGATGCTACTTCAAGTTATTAAGACCATCAACTTTGAGCCACTAGCTAATGAATCTTAACACTTTTTTTACTTAATTCCCTTTGGCTTCTTCACTCAAGACCATAGTTTCTAATACAAGTATCAATTTGTAATTTTCTCGATCGATTTTTCAAATAGAATACATTCCTTAGCAGTTTCCTGTTACGTACAGGCAATCCGCAAACTGTTCTTCAACAACTTTAGCAAGCTCCATGTAGTTATAAAGAAATTTAATTAAATAGAAGTAAAGTACGTCAGTTGCCCATGGGTCCACGTTTGGCAACGGTCATCAGACTATAACGATGTCCTAAATTATTTGCAAACTACCTTTCCATACAATTATAAGTCTTACTATTTGCCATTATAGGTAAAAACAACAAAAGAACCCTGAACAGCTTATTGTTGTCCAGGGCTCTAATTGCCAATTTTCCGATAGCGTAGAAACTACGACACGTCCTTTCGAGTTTTGTGTTTTGCTCTATTACTTCCTAGATTTGCTTTGAAAGGGCAGTCCAAACCCTGCAAGTTACACCATTGAAAGATCTGTTGTGCTTTCGTAGCTCTTACCTAAAGGAGCCAAGACTACTTTCATCATATCATCATCTCCTTTACCCTTGCTTTGTATAAGATACCGTTCATCAAACATCTGTTGTCCAGACAGTAGCGGATCCAGCGTTTGAGTTGGTTTTTTTTGGGGGGGGAGGGGAGGGGGGCATTTGGAAAAAACTATTGTTACTTCCAAGCACTCAGCCAAGGATGTAGCAGAAAGGCCTATATGAAACTTTGAAATTTTATCGTTTGGGGGGGCCATGGCCCCCGGCCCCTTCTAGATCCGCGCCTGTGTCCAGAGGACATCTACAATAAAGTATTTGCATTTATACAGCTCCTCTCTCGCTATTGCGATCAGTCTGTATATGTATATGTACATGCATATGTATATGTATATATGTATATGTATATGTATATCTATATGTTTATGTATATGTATATCTATATGTATGTCACTGAATATGCTCAGACAAAAGATGAAAGGAAACGTAAAACAAAAAAAATATGAATAATATTTTGCTAATGTTAAAAAGCAATGGCTTTACAATTTTGCAAAAACATTTTTTCTTCTGTCAGAACTGCCGATGAATTCATTTAAAACTGATTTCAGGTCAATGTTATCAAACTCTTTTGAATGCACGTTAATAGACCTGGTATGGTTAAGCCTGTTCTGCTTCATCGCATTATGCAAGTACGTCTTTATATATCTCATTGCACTAAAAGCACGCCACGAGGAAGTATTGTGCTAACTTAATGACTTAATCTAAAAGTAAACCCCGGCTTTTGCTGAGCTTTTCAAAATGCCGCACAACTTCCATTAGGCTGATATCTAAAGAATTCTCTTTAAATGAGTATGACAAACTCTGAAGCTGAACATGTAGCTGACTGGAGTCAAACTCATTCTTGTATTGCCTTCTCAACAAATTCATAGCAGTATCACAGTTCTCACCGAATGGTCCGCTTAAAAGTACTTTGTCCAAGTTTAAGTAAACCTGGTAGTCAGGCTGATCGAAACGGTCTTTTTATGGTAGAAAAAACGGCGACAATGGAATTGAGAAAAAAATACGTTGACCGTAATTATTTAGAGGGGGGGGAGGCTTTACGTTTCTATACTTAACAGTCACAAATATATTTGTTAGTAACGCAGTGGTATCTAAGCTCAGATGTTTTCTAATCGTAGAAATGCTCGGGAGACAGTAAAATGTCTTTTTAACAACACTGTCTATCTGTGGACATAGTCATATCACTATCTAAAATAACAACCATGTTAGGAACTTGATCAGAGGGTTGAATAACGCAAGTTCCAACAGAATGAGAGAGGACAACGGAATCTCGAATGTTAGAGAAGCAGTTGAGCTTTTTCTTCATTATGTTTGCGGTTGTTGATGCTTATCCAAATATCAATGTCCCCAAGGCACGTTTCGATGCTACACTCAGCACTGGCGAATTCATGATCAGCGCTACAAGTGAAACTAGTGTAGATCTTGGTGTCATCAGCATCCACACGAAGTGGCATGTAATGTACACGAATTGCATCATCTAAAGAAAAAGGGTAAAGAAGATACAGCAAAGTGTCTAACATGGAACCCTGAGGCACCCCGTAGTCAAGAAATCTTTTCACGCGAGAAACCATAATCAACAGTATCAAATCCTGCAGACACGTCAAGTAGAAGCAGCATTGCGGAGCAGTGATTGTCAATATCACCAAGAACATCAACGTGTGCCCGAACCAGTTTTTTATCACAGTTATGGTTCTGCTTGTAATCAGATTGCAGTATCCCTACTAAGTTGTTTTAAGTAAAGAGTACCATAAGCGGATAGCAGCCGCTTCCTCTGCAGCCTTTGATAGAAAACTTAAGTTTCAGAGGCCTAACATCTGAGACTACAGTGACTTTTCAAGAGACCTTGCCAAGGGAAATTGACAATAGTGGTGGCAATTGGTAGTAAGTCATTAGTATAACTATAAAGAAGTGGCGATTGTACGGGACCGAGATAAGTTTTTGAAACATTCACAAACTGCGATAGTTCAACTTCCGACGTCAGAATGAAACGGCACAAGGCTCTTAATCACAGGGCAATGATTTCAAGCCCCAAGACTGTTTACTACATCTTCGAGAAAATAACCGAAAAGGGAATCAACGAAATCATTTACATAAGTTTGTTATACAAGGTAGCCAATCATAATTCTGACTGTCAGGTTGGTGTTGTTTAACCAATCAGTGTCCGTGAAGCTGAACGGCTATTTTCTGACGAATCGTGCTCTGAGGAGTGTCAGACTAAAGGCTTTTTAATACAAAATGAATTCGCTATTTCGTGCAGTTTTATTATTCTGTAACATCAACAAACTTTTCGAATTCTAGAGTTCATACAATTCCATGAGCATCACCTTTTACTATGTGATCACTACGCCCCAATCCGGGCGCGCATATGAGCAATGCTTCAGTACGCTACCCTTGCAGAGCGAACATAGCATCTATTCAGATAGACACCTGCATCAACAAGAAAGAGTGCAGGAAGTACCCCACATTGCGGTACTTTTGATTTTCATAAAATAGTAACTATACACTTAAGCTTTCTATTGCTGAAAGCTAAACCTCATGCAAATAGAGTAAATAACGACAAAAAGGGCATTTGTACGTCCATAATAATAAATATCCACTGCTACCTTTACAAATATAATGTTTTGAGCTTTTAAAATTACGATTCCCAAACATAATTACAGGTTGCGAGGAAAAGTTATATTATATTATCACCTATAATCTATAAGCGTAGTTTCTACAAAAACAATATCAATAAAGCGTTCTTCTACATTTCCTAGAACAAATGCCTGAGACTGGGCTTTTTAAAGTCAACAACATAAGTAAGAATACTTGATTCCTAGCATCACTACGCAGGAGTTATTTTTAAAGTGTCATTGAGAAGAGAGGATTTGACATCATCAAGTTGGGATTGGGAAGTAATGTGGCGGCTATAGAAAAGTAAACTATGTTGTCACCGGGTCACCAATGCCAAGTTGGTAGTGCAGCACGCCGCGAATGCGTAAGTGAAAATCCTGGAGGCGACATTATCACCTTTCTAGTATCTCTTGTAACTTGATATTTTGAAATCCTCTCTTCTCTATGGCATTTTGTAACTTTAAATGGGCCTTGAACAGATTAATATGCCTAATGACAAAATGGTGGATGATTGGGAGATACTGTGCAAGTAAATAAGTAAACTATATTATCGCCAGGTTACCATAGCTCGGCTTGTAGAGAAGAATGCCGCAATGGCGTGGGGCCCGCTTTGAAATCCCGGTGGTGATATTTTCACTTTTCTCTAGTATCTCTTGTAACTTGATATTTCAAATCCTTTCTTCTCACTAGTACTTTGCAACTTAAAATGGGCTTTGAACAGATTAATGTACCTAATGACAAAATGGTGGATCATTGGGAGCTACTGTGCAAGTACATTAGCAAACAATATTATCGCCAGGTCCCCATAGCTCGGCTGGTAGGGAAGAACGCCACAATTGCGTGGGTCCCGCTTTGAAATACCGGTGGTGATATTTTCGCTTCCTCTAGTATCTCTTCAAACGAGTCACTTTTAATCAATCACCATAGATTAATGGACATAACGCTACCGAATACGCCGTGGACTGCTGAAAAGCATCACTAAAATAAGCTGAACCTACAAAAATCCACGCCTACAGTCCTATTTGGATTTAAAACCTTAAATGTATTCATTTATGAGTTTCCGTAGCTTTATTGTGCCCGTGGGCAACCCTACTCTGTCAGGAAACTCACAAATTTATATCCTTCGGTTTTGTTGACATTTCCTGACTTATAAGAACAACGTGTCTGGTCACTGGAAGGCAATTCGTACTCCACAAGCTTCAGAGCTCTGAAGAAGACTCGTAAATATGAGTCTCTGTTCGAGCGACAATCAAACATGTAAATTCTAACAGCCGGTTCGAGGTCATAATGACAATTTGTGTTATTATATTTGACCATAGAATCTAGCAATACAATAACTACTTTAATAACTTAGAAAAACAAAGGACACAATATCAATATGCTACAGAGGAAAATAGTTTACTTTGTGGATAAAGAAAATAACAAAAATCTTCACATTGCCAAATAACTCGAGAAAACTAATAGGGACCTACAAACAAAACCAAACTTTCTCCACCATTATGGTATCGAAGGGTAAGCCTTGAAAAGATACTCGAGAAATAAAGTACACGTTACCAACGAGGTTCGAACCCATGAACCATGTACTCACGGCGTGTGTTCTACTGGTAAACCCCAATGTTAACAAACTCTTTCTCTAGTCTCCCTATTAGCTTTTAATCCCCCCATCAATAGTCATGGGCAAACAGATCTACGCAATTATGGAGACTTGTCACTCCTCGTTCTGTGGCTTTACCATTCAACGACTGCCATCCGGCAAAATCAACCTCGTAAAAGCACATTGTAGTTACAAAGTATCGTATATGTAGCGAATGTGTTAGCCATGAATTCGCATAACGATCTTGAACTACTTTCCAAAACGTATCATTTCAAATCTTCTCCTTGCGATAACACTTCCCAGTTTTATTTCAACTACTAATGGACTTAAAATATCGAAGAGCTGAGACTTAATAGTTGGTATTTCGTTTCCGGAAGGGGGTGGGGGGGTGGGTGCTGGAATATTCTTGGTTCTACGTCAGTAATCGGGCATAAAAACTAAAAGATCTTCTCTTTTCTAGCTGCTCTAAACTACCAAATAATAATCCTCTAACCCTCAAAGCTCGCTATCGTCTTCAAATTTAATCATTTTTAAAATATTAACTATGTAAATGCAATTTAAATCCCCGATGGCGTTCGTATGATTCACAGCTGCCCAGCTGAGAGCAATTCTTGAGCCCCAAATACTCATTAAAAAGCAATGTTATCTGTGAAAAGGTGCAAGAAAATTGTCGAAACTTTAAACTTTGATACCATTGTCTATACTGGGGCAATCTTATACCTAGGCACTTTAGATTACCGGATTGATTTTATAGAAATGGCAAAATTGATTAAAAAGCTTACAAAGTTACGGAATTCTACTTACACATGCTTTTTAAGTGTGACAATATAACCGTTAAAATTTCTACGCGTCCTGATTTTCTTCCACAAAGTTCTAAACTCCTGTTCTCCTTATGCATCAACATGGCACTACTTATGCATCAACATGGCACTTTTTATGCTGTATTGAGACACAAGTAGGGAAAATTTGAGGTGCACGTATTAAACCTTTTGGGCCCATTTACAAAATAAACATCTACCACATTTCGTTAATATGGTCATTCCATGGACTATTTCAAAGCTGAAATATCAGACAGTGTTTTAATCCCTGATAGAGTTCATGTAAACATGTGTTTGAAGTTGTCGAGCGGCAAGGGTATGCTTTGGAGAAGCAATTCTCTCAAGCATGTACGCGGACTAATAAAGGCCAGTGTTTGTCAAAGAGCTTCAAAAATTTCTTCTTTTAATAATTTAAAGCCGTTTACTTTAAATTATACCATAAACCAAGCTGACACTTTCCTCGTCAAAAACCTGCAGAAAATGACGTAGCCTCAACTACGTAATGACTGTTTTGTGCCATACAACAAAACCATATAACGATTCCTATAAATCACTAATTATTATCAACTTTACCAAAACTCTTACAATAAAATGTTGTTTTTTCTATATAAGTTAATATTCTGTTCTTATTTAGATAATTAATATAAATAATTTCAAATTAGTAAGTACATTACGTCACACGTATTTACCAGCATTTCCTTAAAATTCTTTAATCTAGCTAAGATAGAACAGACGTTAACTATTCCACCTTGGTTTATCTCATTAACAAATAATGACGACCATCGTATTCAACTCGAGGCTAAAACATAACTGTGAATACCAGTACACCTCTTCCTCACTCTGGCCGGTAAAATGACCCTCGTGAGTCACCTGCAACATTTTCTTCTTCATACAAGCAAGCAAGATTGAGAAAAGTCATATAAAGAAATTACAAATTCTTGAGCTTGTTTTTGCGACGGCCTTATAAATCATTAGATGTATCCTTCATAGTCCACATCATCCTTCAACAAAACATAAAGGTCTCTGTGCTCGGTCAATTTTATGAGAAATGTTCCTTAGTTTAACTTTCGGAAGCACCTCGTCCTGCACAACGCTTACATTTTCACAATTCAGCTTGATGCAAATTCCTATTGAAAAGGCTAGGCTTCCTTCTTGACAAGGTTTGTTCACTTATCCAGACGAAACAGTTCTGGCAAAAATGCAACCTAGCTCATTATCCATGAACACGAGGCTCATGTAGTAACTTTCTTTTCTATGCGAATAATTGTTTCGTATTCATACAAAGTACGGTTTACAAGTTTCTTCAAAAGAAATAATTACCATTTTGTCTCCTCCTTTAATTATTCCTTACCCGTCTGTATGCTACAAAATACAACCATTTCCTCCTTTACAACCTCGTATCCAGTAAGGTCTGAATGAGGACCAAATCAAATTGCTTTGAAAAATCTTAGCAGAATCTGGCAAACCAGTACACCATGAAAGCCTCTTAAGATCGTTTATCAACACAACGATAGTAAAGTCTTGCATCAAATCCAACTTTTAAATAAAATTAGCTTGTAACTTAGTATATATCAAATGCACTTAACTTTTCGTAATTCGAAATATAACACCTATCAAAACAGCTCCTTGCACATGGCATATCCATAAAAAGGTAAGCTGGAGCAAATGACCTCTTGGTCAAAAATTCACCGGTACACCAGAAGACTGCTCTTTCCGTCTAACTATGATGTTACTGTCATGGCAAAAACTCTATGCGGTACTTGATGTAATTGGCTGCAGAAGTATGCCCTAACCGTGAACTTCAAAACAGCTTCCAATCGTGTAAACAAAACAACCATCCTATCATTTCAAAGACTTGCATTTCAATAACAACCAATAATTTCAAAAGCGTAGATTAGACTTTCTATTTCGTCTGATATGTGATACCACCTTGGGTGTCATAAAAGCGTCTGATGTAATAATGTGCCTTCGGTTTCTTCAAATTCTTCGTGTCTTATTTCCATTAGCCATGAAATTAAAATTACATCGCACCATGTTTGATTAGCAACTCCAAAAAATGACAGTACTTAAACTTCTTTCGAGCTTGTCTCTTGCTTTGCAGTGTGGAGTACTTACATTTGCTTACATTTAGAGGTATCACGATGTCAAATCGTGGATACGCAATTCGAATGAAATGAATTGGAGTGCTGGACAGACGTTGCCTATTCTGAAGCACGTTCGTTCCTCAGCAGCAAGTCACTTCCGGAATGACGACATTGATGTTGTATAATTCCACGAGGAGAGCAATAAACAGCCTATCGTACGTAGGGTCAAGCCCCATGTCAATAACAGACTGTACAGTTAAAGTCCGATTTTCACGGCTGGCAACTTCAAACAGAACTTTAAACATCTTGTTATTTTGCTGGATGAAAAACCTGAAAGAAACAAACGGTAAGCGTCAAATTTAGTATCATAAATCACACTACTTTCTCCTTAAAGCAAGAAAGTCAACGTGTGTTAAACAAAAGAGTTACGTTTACAATATCTTTTCTTCCAACACTGGTCATAATACTCGCTAGAAATAAACGAGGAATAATCTGTGATTTTAAAATTTTTTAAAATATTATTTAACCCTGTTGAAGGCCGAAGCCACTACTAGGAACGGGGTTACTTTTGCCCCTCGGATGACATTCTAGTCGTGTTTGCTATTCATGTAATGCATGCTATTCATGTTTGCTATTCATGCTAGTAGTCCCCTCTATGTGACATCTCTCGACGCGTAGTTTCCCACTTCACAAGAGCAGATGACAGAGCGCAGTACATCCAGGATCGTAGCAGGCAAGCTTTGGGTCAGTTCGAAGTCACGACCCTCAAATTGTGAGTCTGCCACTTTGCCACTACGCCACTATTGCGTTGATTAATTCAAATAGGTGGTAAAGGGCCATTACGCACGTTGGAAATTATAACGGGTTGACTAGACTTGTATCACAAGCGACAACCTACTTAGTCTTTAAAGGTTACTGGCGCTTACTTTGGAAGACTCGCGTACATTGAACTCATTTGAAATGAGATGCTTCATAGCAATCCTTGGTGTTACCAGATGCAACAGAATATAAAATGAGAACATTAGAGAGAAGTTACCAGAACAAGAAGAATGCGTTGGTTTGGGCACGTAACTAGGCGACCAGCAGAATATTTTGTCAGTGAAGCAGTCAAGCAGGACTTCATCGGCAACTGCGTCAGAGGTAAACCACCTATGAGATAGCATGATCAAGCGAGGAAAGACACTAGGCTGCCGTTGGCAACAGCATTGCCGCAAGGGCAGGATCGAGCCAGATGGTGCAAGGTTGTGGAGGGAGCTAAGGGCCCTCGGGCCTAAGCACTTGGCTGATTGATTAATTGATTGATAGATTGATTCATTGGATACTGGCGACAAGCTTTAGTGCAAATTAACTGGTTACATAATACAATTTGACAATTATAATTTGAGACAGCCCAAGTAAAGCCAGTGATGACCCAGTTGCCATTTCCACTGGCTTTAAGTGTTTTTTACGAATAATGCCAAGGAAGTCAATATAAAATAAATGCAGGTAAGGATCTACCTTGTGTTAGTTGGATATTCATATTTGACGATATTGTTCTGATTTGCTGTTGATTTTGTATAATTGCTGATTTTTTCACTGGAGAACAATTTTGCAAATAGGGAATCAAAAATGCTTGCTCTCACTACAATTTGTTGTCTTTTGTATCTTCTGGACTATCGTGCCCGGTTTAGAAAAAAAAGGCCCCTCCTAAAAACAGCGGGGGCGGGGAAGTTGACATACACAGGACCACGGCCGGGTAAAACGCTTCCTCGGACAAACTGAACAGAAGGTCGCAAGAGTACAGCGAGAAAAATAAATTCCTTATCATGAGAAGGTTTACCTGGAGCATTCAAAACTACTGCCTGCAAGTCAAATTGGAAGTCTGTAAGTAAGTAAGGTGCAAGAATTAAGAATATCAAGATTGCAAATGGAGAGTAAAAATCATTCATACCTGGTGTAAGTTTTTTCATCATCAGTTACATCACCCCCTCTAATGAACTCTTGCGTGCTGTAAAAAAGAAACAAAAAACACTTCAATTTCCATTGATGCATACTGTTGTGCCTGTTGTCGCCGAGAAATAGCTGATTTATAAACTGTTTCCCTTTCTAGTCATAAAATAGCACACTATATTTTAACGTTTTAGAACAATTGAATATTTCCTTTTCTATAACAGGATGGTATTTGATTTTTAAGTACTTATCAAAGATCCTGCAGTTTGCTATGCAGGCAATTAAAATTTGCTCAAATGCTCAATTCGATAAAAAACTCAGTTCGATTTTTTTACATCCTCTAAAAAGCGGGGTCTTCAAGCTACGTATAATTTGCACAAAAAACTATCGGGTGGATGCCCAACAAGACCTGCTTTGTCTAAGGCACTACTGACATTCCTACAGCGGTGACTTGTTAGTGCCAATGAGAAGAAGTCTCATATCTATTTAACCTTGTCTCCCTTTTGTAAACTAAATTCGCAACAAAATCCCATGACTTACAATGCTTTTAAAAGCGTAATATTTGTTTTAACTTGAATTTTTGTTATAATTTAAGGTTCAATTTACATAAAACGGAAAATAGTTTGTTGGTGGTACAAAACAATAAAACTGGACGAAACAGCAATAACATTTCAGTACTGAAAAGCCTTTTTCGTCTGACACTCCTAAGAGTACAAAATCTTCAGAATTGAGATTGAGCAGACCTCAATAAAACTAATACCAAACTGTGTCTTGAAAGTAGCTAAATAGAGGTCTAACTACTAGATTGGTGTTATTTTTTGACCAATAAGTGTCTGTGGAACTAAATTGGTTAACCGAAAAGGCTCGATGAAATGACAAATTCTGTATGTCTGCAAAACAACAGTTTTCTTGCTTTGATATGGATGGATTCGAGGACGGCTAGGTGAAAAGCTGACCTAGCTCTACCTATTATGCGAAAGCGTCCATCCGTGTACAATTTTCCACAGTCTGAGTTCTCAAGCAAGTGCTGCCCTATGACAGAGTCTCGTTGCTTAGCACTGCTTTTGGCTTTAGAAACTCGAAATAAAACGGAAACCCGAAATAAAACGGAAACGAATAAAGACTTGACGAGTATAAATCCCTAAAAAAGACGAGGCAACACCATGAGGCGAAGGAAAAACTTATGTACGAGAGCAGCATATTGAAAACACTATGATAATCACATTCCACCAACAAGATACGGAGTGATAAATTGACGCGTAAATATACATCAAAGTTAATTACCTATAAGCAAGTAGTCTTTTGTATCTGTCTCTGTCTGTATTATTTACCCTGGCCAGAGGTGCATGCTGGGAATCACATATGATATTTTGATTATCAACATATACGTCGTAAACTTCTGGTTTGCTTTCGAATATCTTTTCCGTCGTACCTAAATATCAATAAAAAGAATTTCGTTGACAAGGAAGAGAATGTCTAAAGCTGGTATAAGTTGGAGGTGAAGGGCATTTTTAGACTTAGCCCCTTTACAAACATCTTAGACGTCAAGGCATTCACGCAGCAACGTCCAACATGTGTACACACGGGGGGGAAATTCCAGCAGAGTCTGCGCACCAGGGATAGACAAAGAATCTTTTAAGTTACAACTACAAATTTGATCAGTGCAATTTGAGTAAAAAAGCTTTAGGTGCTGCTTTGGGTTCCCACTGCTACCCATTTACAAACCAAACATTCAGTGTTGAATGCAAGGAATGGCGCATATGGGACAATCATGTTACTTGTTTCTATTCAAGAAGAAACGATAACATACTTTAAACATTCAACTCACATGCTACGTATCTGTACTCTGTTCCAAGTGATAAAATGTCCATAACATTCACATAAAATAGTGGATTGGTATTCCAGCTGCTGACGAAGGGAATCGCATGACTGCCCAGCAGACAAGCACAGTAAACTACGATTAACAAGACAAAGAAACTGTTACACATCAGAAAATGGGCACATAGCAAACTATAAAGGAGCCTCCTGTTACCTGGAATGAAACGCTGGCACCTGAACACGCTACCCACCCCTCCATTTTACTCTCATAGCTCACACCCTCCAGGAACATACACTACAGTCACGTGATTCAGATAAGGACTTAAGACATAACATAATCATGATATCTAAATCATTAAACACGCCAACCCTAACTCTAGGTGAAAAGTAGCCCAATTTTAAAACACTAACCCTAACCATTGTTAATGACATGTTATACTAATCAAGTTATTATTGCTATGCATAAAATTTTTCTTATTGTAATTCGAAAGTTAGCAAGTATTTATATCCTGTTTATGCAGCTGGTAACCTGACTATCTGCTATTCTATCTCCTGATCCAAAAAAGGAAAGCATTACCCAAAATGAATGACATGGAGTTTGATTAAAGTAAACAATTGGAAATATTACTGAGTGGAATATCAACAATCTTGCCTTTTTTAAAAGGTCATATACCACCTATTACCAGCAAAGCTGCATATTTCTAGCTGTTTTACAATGATGCTTGTAAAATTGTTTGATAATCGGGGCCTTTCATGGAGGACTACAGTGATGATACACTTACATTTCTTTCTGAAAGAAAGCATTCTTTTCCGATGTCAATGAAAGCCTGACCATCAAACAACCAGCACCTAAATTTTGAGTTTCATGCGCATGCAAACTACGGTTCCATGCCAAACATGCAAAAAGTCTTCAGGAGTCACTATTTAGTTTGCCAAGTTCATAATATCATAAACTGCACCCATAGAACACATATTTGATAGAAGGTTTGCAATCGTCAATGGGCCACACCTCAATGTTTTCTCAAGATAATGTTCTTAAATCTTGACGAACTATTGTTACAAAAACAACAACAGTGTATTGAGTGCAAAGCTTTGCCATCTATCATTTCATAAAATAGTGAACACTTTACTTACAGTGGAAGCAAAGCAAATAACAACAGGTCATAATATACAAAAAAGGAGGAGACAACATGCCTGCAACTGATAATTTTATGGATTCACGCATTCATGGCAATCGATAAAATGACATGTCAATAACAAATGCAAAAAATGTGGCTACATAAAAACACATTCTTCCACTATTACTTACCCCTATAACAGGCTACCCCTGCAGGAGGTGGACAAAAGAACAATATTCTCTTCTGAAGAAGAATTAGCTTCCATAAAACACATATCTTTTCCCCGAAGAATTTCAGGAATTGAGAGAAGCACCCAGCTGGATGAGTTATCTGCAAATAAATGCAAACAAAAACAGTTTAAATACTTTTGTCCATACACAAGTTTCTGTCCTTTCCATAATAGATCTAGACAACTTGTAACAATGTCCTTAAACACCAAATTGCCATCACTATTAAAGATTGAACTGGCTTTCTAATACAATGGTTATCAACCAAGAGCCATGACCTCGCCTGGTAAGAAATCTGAGGAATTGAATGGGCAATAGACAAACAGGGGATTTGTGGTAGAGTTGCTGGTCTAGGAGTTGATCAGCAGACTTCAAAACCAAGCACTGCATTGCAACTAACTCATCTCTTTCATGGCAATGACCACAAATCTGAGTAATCAAAAAAATATCATACAAATCAAAGGACTTGCAAAACTTTACCTCAGTTACTCCAAGTTTCAGTAATTGAGGTAAACTTTTGCAAGTCCTTTGATTTGTATGATTGAGCTCTACAGAAATGTATTGAGCACTGTCGCAACAGTATTCTTAAATCTATTTTTACTGTTTGTAATCAAAAAAATATATATCTAACAATTGTATGCACTTCTGAAAATATATGTCCATTGCAAGCAAGCCCATGTACAATATATGTTAGATGGCTCATGTGCATCAGAAAGTAAAGACAAGCGCCAGGTGAATGTGCATTGTGTGTTTGGAAGGACTCTTTTCCAATACGGAGACTTGCAGTCAGATACCACACAAAGTTGAAGAAATACCAGGAATTAATATATGAAATGCATGAACACAACTACACTCCTCATGGGGAAGGCATGACAGAACAAGATATAGTGGCAGTGGCAGAGACAACATACATATATCATCAACTGAAGCATTGGAATAGAGTCAAGCATCAAAGTTTGTGGAAACAGGGTCTGTCTCACAATATTTCTGGACTTAAACATGGTGCAAAAGGTGATAAATGGAAGACCAATATGCACTATTATTGCCAAATACAAATGACATATGTTTTAAAGTTCACTTTAAAGTATCAATAATACCAGTTAAATAATCACTTGAGAGTGTCCCTGAGTTTCCCCAAATATAGGATTTTGCACCTGCAAGTTTCATCACATGGACTACAATTAAATTAAACAATAAACCTTCTTTCTGATTAGTAATATTTCTTTGTTAGGAACGGAAGAATGATGATTTCTTCAGTTTGGAGGCTGAATGGTGGTAGAAAGTTATGACCTACTGCTCTGTAACATTTCCATCATCGTTATTTCAGCAGTACTTACTTAAATTGTTTATTACTTGCAAAAAGCTAGAACATACTTTGACAAAAAATGGGTGATCACCTTTTCTTTACCACAAAAATGACGAAGTCTTGCAACGGCAATATAGAATACTCTCATTGGAAACATTCATTACCATCAAATAATAAATTGCAAAGATTTTGATTTCATCTCATTGTGTAAATCTTTCCTCAATTAAAAGGCAAACCCACTAAAGCACCCCAAAAGAACATCCCCCTACCTCTTATGATTCTTGAAAATAAACCTACCTTCATAATGGGAAGTTCATCAATGTGCGGTATTGTCTCAAAGATTGGTGATGGAACTGTGTTGTTCTTATTTGGGCAGTTTTTATAGTGTTTATAATATTTGTACAGATCTGTGTAGTGCCTGGGGCATTCAAGTTGTTGTCTAAAACAAGAGGAAAATTGATTGGTATGGTACCATTGAATGTCATGTAAATATAGGTTTATAGCAAAAGGGAACTCTTGACATATTTTGTAGATAGTCAAAATCCTGAAAATTAACAGTAATGGACACAACCATATTTCTGAAATGGGAGCATATATCATAAGTGTAGTTTAGTGGCATCAGGAAAATCATTTGGAAGTGTCGACTGTTGAAGTCAGCTACAATGATAACAAAAAGAAATAAATAAAAAAGAATGTTACAATAGGAACAAAAAGAAATAAATAGAAAAGAATGTTACAATAGTAACAAAAAGAAATAAATAGAAAATAATGCTACAATGATAACAAAAATAAATAAATAGACAAGAATGTTAAAATGGTAACAAAAAGAAATAAATAGAAAAGAATGTTAAAATGGTAACAAAAATAAATAAATAGAAAAAAATGTTACAATAGTAACAAAAGAAATAAATAGAAAATAATACTACAATGATAACAAAAATAAATAAATAGCCAAGAATGTTAAAATGGTAACAAAAAGATATAAATAGAAAAGAATGTTTCAATAGTAACAAAAGAAATAAATAGAAAATAATATTACAATGATAACAAAAAGAAATAAATAGACAAGAATGTTAAAATGGTAACAAAAAGAAATAAATAGACAAGAATGTTACAATGGCAAGAAAAGAAATAAATAGAAAAGAATATTACAATGATAACAAAAAGAAATAAATAGAAACGTTTAGACATAATTCTATAGATCTATGTATGCTTATGTATGCTTTTCATGCATTCAAAAGAAAAGTGAAAATTATGCAACACACATCATCCCATACACTTCAAATGAACTGCAGTTTGCATTTTTTGTACCATACACATAAAGTACACCTGTTTTTATGTAACATATCATTATGCTTATCAATAATATTTCCAGTTCTTACTATGTCAGGGCTAAGGAGACTCATCCATCTTGAATTGTATTTGAGGCTTCCTAAGCAAAACAACTGACTATTACTTTCTACATGAAATCATCAATAGTATCAACTTGCTGCAACTGAAGCAGGATGAAATGTCATAACTGAGAGTTTCTAACTGATTTGATTGTGTTGAAATGCTCTTTCTACCCTGTTTCTATAACATATCTTATTGAAAATCAAGATAGTTTGGTTTAGAACCTAGTCTACTATTACTTCCCTTAATCCTGCCAAGCTGGAATTTTTTTTAAATATAAAATTCCCCCATTTCTAATCTAAATTTTTCTTCTTCTTTTTTTTTCTTTCCTTACTTTAAAATAATTATTTCATTACACATGGGCTGAAAAGGAAAACAGATGTGTACATTTATTCTATTATGTAAATAAGTATGTATATATTTGATGTGACTATCCTGTCAAAAGATTCATAAATAATAATACTATCACTACCATCCGAACTAAACATAGGTGTTCTTGATGTCATCATTTCTGATGAGATTAAGGTGCTACCAGAGTAGGGAAACAGAGTTTGTGATGATGTGCAAGGCATAGTTAATAAATTGATCTTACATTCATCTTAAAGATATAATTATTGCAGCAGCTTTGCAATATATCACAATTAATGTCTAAAGATAATAAACTGTTTAACAATAAATTGATTAGTAAAATAGATGATAAAATCACTCCTTTATTTAATATAATCAATGGAAATCCTCGAAAATACACTGCAAACACTAATTCTGATTACTAACAACAGATGTTCCAGTAGCTGATATTGACAAAATTATTGTCTTTCCCACATTAAGTCAACCATACAAAGGCAACCCATTAAAACTTCATTTGACATTTATTTGGGTGCAGTGCCTACTGGGTGATGAGTGGAAGTTGTTATGATCACTTACGAGGATTGGCGGGTTATAATAACTTAGTTCAAGGTGCAAAATGTGCACAACAACAGTCAAAGTTTTCTAACCCAATAGTAACACTATGATCCTACAAATTTCTGCCTGAAAGGGACCTAAAAACATTGACCCTTTGACTGAACAGGAATCCCCTAATATTTACCCTAAATAGCATCACAGACTACTGAAATCAGTCTATTGACAAAAACCAGTTACCTGACTTGATTCTCTAGGAAGGTCATATGTTTATGCAGGGATGTGTATTTCTTGCAAACTATGCCAACTGATTTCATTCTTGCACCTCTCTCTTCTTCATTCTCAACATACATCCTTTGGAAGCAACTTAATCCATAGTGTCCCATGTGTTTGAAATATCTACGGTGTAAATATAGGAGGGCTGTCTTAAATACAGTTGTAAATCAGACAAACTATGAATACATAGTGTTGCACTTCGCCATCCATTTTAATGATCCAAAATGTACGTATGTGTATGTTCATATCAACCTTGTGGGTGTGAAAAATTGGAAACTATAAGAAGCTATATCTTAGCTAGAGGGAAGATACTGCCTCCAGACCCTTAACAGTATGATCATGCTTTACCTGCCTTAAAATTCATGACATCACAGGGGAATGCAAATGTTATTTGGTCCAGGGCCCCACACCCTCCAAATCCACCATGTGCCGATAACATGAAACAGAAATAAAACTGATTCAACAAGAAGGTACCACCAACCCAACTCTCAACCACAAAGAACAACAGGTATAAATTAAACAAGAATTAGAAGAAGAAGAAATTCTAAATCATCACTAGCTGACCAAGTGCTCAATACATATGGATTTAGAGCATTTAACGCATACCAGTATAGAGTTAAATGCAAAGCGAATGAATTTTTTTTCTTAATTTTTACAACCCTCTGCTAAAAGTATAAAATTCCAGGTTTCCTATGTTGAGTGACCATTTTGGTTAAGTGTTGCTTAAAATACCTGTGGTGAAAAAGTTGTATGATGGGAATGATGCTGCATAGCACAAACTCATTTCTTGTTGTGTGATGTCACATTAGCAATGATGCAACACCAAAGGCAATTTGAACATGCAAGGTTGAAGCTGTTGTGCTAACTCTGTCATTTGCCAGTATAATACAGTCTGTGTGCTTTTTGAATGTTTCACCAACGCATACATGATACCTGAGTTGCCTTCTGCTGTCAAACTGACAGGAGTGACCACACTTACAGCAACTCAAATTTTGGTAAACGTTTCAGCCCCCCAACAATATTAAGTATCTCTTGGTTACTGAGTTAAATATAAATCAATGGCATTCAGAAGCATAGCAAATCCTCCATTGCTACACAATACTACAGCAGTAAAGGGCAAGAGTGACACAAGTAATGTATTGATGAACAAAAAACAGAGACAAGGATTCTCTGTGTAGTACATGTAATGTACCAAGATACTTGTGACTATCTTGGCAGGAGATGAAAAAAACCCCTTTCATTTGATCCCGATCAAAGTGTCTTGAGTCACTGACACACTTACCTTAGCAGCAGTGTTTGAAGACCATGGCTATGAAACTTTGAATCTTAAAGAATATTCACCACACAAAAAGATAACACGACTGACACTGTGCAATATTGCTTTGTCTTGAATTCTATTCCTGCCCAGTGTTTTAGATCTCAAGTGATGTAATATCTATTTTTATCAATTCTATTTACTAATAATAATTCTATTCACATCAACCCCTTTCTTCACACAAAATATTGTTCTATACACAGGTCCTTCTTTCATCTGTTAACTGCTTCAAGGCAAACGAAAAAACACCTATGAAGTATTACACTTACTTACATACCATAAAGTCACACTTGTAGGCTTAATACTTACACAAAGTCCTGAGTAACATTGTGTGAACCACTTGTAATGGCTTTAAATTCTACACTGCTTAAGTCAAAGCTTTTTGGAACACACCATTCCACTTCATTGCCTTCAGAAAGAAATATATATGGAATACGTCACATCACATTCAAATTTCTACAGCAATTAAACTTAAACTACACATAACAATATCATAATCAGTAATCTTTATTGCAAAATGTATTGAATAAAATCAAAACTGAGTTGGGGTTACTTTATTGAGCCAGTGACACAAATCTACACAATAGTCTATCATAGGTACTGACACACTTATCAAATTCTGGGCCAGATTTGTGCACTTTTAAAAGGAATGATGCAGAACATGAAATAGTCATACCACAAAAACAATGTTGCTTTTGCATGTCTTGTAAATCAAATGACTAAAGTTGACATTCATTTAAATATTCCATTACTTGCCAACTTAGTTGATACCATAGATGGTAGATGTTTTTCATGTCATGAGTCACAGTCCTCTTCTCAGCCACATTTCCAGAGATACTTCTCCCATCTTCAGCTATCCACACTGTCAATTTTAAAGACGATATTGTAACCCCACGTGATTCCATTGCTTGGTTGGCAAGTACTGACACTACTATGATAGCTATGTGATCACACCAGTAGATGAATGGTGCATCATTGAGAAGTCACCATTTTGCTTAAAACTGGCACCATGTTGCATGTGCGCAAAGTGACTAGAAACAATTTTCAGTGTTTACATTGTCAAAATTTTGCATCATGGAAAAACTGCCGTGTAACTCTTCCATGTAAATGAGAAAAGTGCAAGCAGAAAGCATGTATGGGGCAAAAAGCTCTGAGAAGGACTAAAGAAAAAAGCTTACCATTCACAAATGGAGGTCCAAAGAAAAGGGTCAAAAAGAATTTCATAATTTCTCACTCTTAACTATCTTCTCAAATATTATACTCTTAAAACTCAATATTGCATACACAAGAATGAAATCTAACAGTCTAGTTGTCATGTTGACATGTGAGTTGATTAATTTACTTGCATTCTTGTTTGGTGACTAATATCACGACCATCTATTTCAATTTAGGTAAGAAATATTTTGATGAAGAATCATAGTGAATAAACTTCTACATGTATATATTTTTAATTAATTAAACTTGTTGCCAAAAACAAATATTTCCGATAAAGTCCAGTTCTCTTGATGACAAGTTTTTCTATTTCTCACATATCTTTCCAAAGTACAATCTTTCATTCCATATAACAACAACAATTCACTTCTTTCAAGAGGCCACTCTCCCTAATCCTCACCCTTGCCATATCTCCCACCTTTTCAGTCATCCTGCTCTTAACCTACAAACTGTCACAACTTGCACATCCACCACATAACTATCTCAAAATTATGTCCCAAATTATCGTGAACACTCAGAGATATTGAAAATAATTGTATATTTTCCCTGTTCTTATTGCATTTAGTATATTAAGATCAGGCATTTATGCATAGACTGCAATCACAATCACTTTGAAACACATTAAATGTCTCTAATGCAAAAATGCAGTACACATTATGTCCCTGTTTGAACACAATGTGAGCCTAAACAATTCACGTCATGCCACTGCAGAGTGAAGAGCTTTTAAACCGAGGATGGCTATTTTGAAGGATGATGTGAAGGTGATAATGACGGTGACATTAATAGCCTCAATATGCTCTTTATAATAAGTAATTGGTGCATTCTTCACACTGCTGATATCAATTGTTTAACATTTTTACTGGGTGTTTCATAGGCTTGTCGATTAATAACATCGACAACTTTAGTCATCAAAATTATGTCCTCCAGCCTAAACATTTCATTGTTCGCCTGCAATGTAAATGGAACAATCTTAACCCAGTAAAACTTGAAGTAACATCTTTGAGTAGAAGTCTGTAGGAAACAAAACACTATAAACAGGCATGCTTCTGATTATATCTATTCCTCGACGGAGTCTCTATCAACCCATTGTTGTGTAGGCCTATGTTGTATATATGTAAACAGGCACTCGACAAACCTTTTAACCGCTTCAAGTTCAAAACAATAGAAATCTCATAAAACATCCACGCTTAGGAAACTCAACCAGAAAAGAACTGCTTTATTCGGAGTCCTTAAACAACATTTTAATTGGAATCGATTTTCGTTATTACCAACTTTGACTCTGCTGACTAAACAACAGGTAAACACAGGCAGACCGCAATGATCACAAGTTCAGGCGTTCCTAGTCGTAGAAAAATCTTGATTGAGAAAAAGCGACGTCAAAGAATACTCAAAAGTAACTATTGTTGGCCATTGCAATAAGGGACAGACCAAAGCTGGCCTATATTGTAAGATTACCTCGTTTCGTGTCAAAAACAACAACAAACATCGCCGTGATGAAGTCTGAGTCCGTAGATACATCCCCATTTTGTCTTGACGTACGTTTCCTTGATGGCTCCTCTGCATCCTCAAAACCTCTGTTGGGTATCCCTCCATAAGGCTCTACGTCAATTACACGTCGATCGTCCATAATGGCTTAAAACTGTACATTATTTACAGGGGAGCTTCTCTATCATAATTAAAGAGGCGACTCATATATATCTAGAGGATGTATGTTTCCATTATGACTCACCATGAGAAATAGGCGGGGTCTGGTACCCAGAGCTTGTGATTTCCAGAAAGAGGGTATGCAAAAGGACTATGGGGAGATGTGAAAGGGGAGCTCATTAACTTTCAGTCGCTTCGGTAATCATTTGAACGGATTTGAATTAAAACCTTCAAATCAACAACAGTGCACTGGGACTACAGATAAACATACTGAATAGAACTTTTGGAAGTTGATGTGAGGAGCTCAATTTCATAAATATTTGGTGTATCAGTCTCATTTCTGTTAGCTTCCCTTACGAGCATTGCGAAGCGAAGGAAACACCCTAGTGGAAATAAGTACTTTTTTAATAAATTGAATCATAAAATGAGATAAAGTTACGCATTGCAAGTTTTACGATAAGAGTTGGTAATATTCACTGATCACGTTCTTGAGAGTTTGACTTGAGCGCTCATCTACAAAAGACTAGCAATCAAGTCTAGAGCATACTTGTTCAAGCCAGAATAACATGTTTTATGGTCATTTGATTAAATGGACGGCGGTTTTTTAAAGAGGAAGAAAAGGCACTTTAGGCTAGGAAATATAACTATCTTCACCAAACATCAACCACTATCTAGTCAAACTAATTAAAGACATCAATACCGATATTGTAAAAATATCCAAATCTAATTCTTCAAACATTTAAGTGTGCAAATGAAAGTACTTCCGTGACAAAAATTTCTTCCTTGCTAAACTATAGTCGTTTTATAGCGTTTACAGTTAGCAGAAATAACGAAAATTGGTTGCAATTGAAGCAGAAAATGATGTATTTCTGTGTCAGAAATTGGGAGTTTGGAAGACGTATTATAAAAGTCGTTGAAATGAATTGAAGAACATCTGAGATCAGGGATTCAGTGAAAACATATGTACACGATGGGAAAATATGGAAGGTTAACTGTTCAGAAAGGCACAAAAGAAGGATTTTGTCTATTGATAGAACAACTGTGATGATTGCAAAATTTACAAAACTAAATCTATAACAGCTGGCAAAATACTTGAATGTCCTGAGAAAGAAAAGGATCTGAGATCAACACTTTTGATTTTGGAAGCGTGGCCTACAATTTTAACGAAGCTGATGGAGATCTCGACATGCAAGATCTCCTTGTTTTCTTTCCACTAGGGGACCCCTTGAAATCATCACAGGTTGAGACAGAATCCATGCTGATACCATCTACAAGTTGGTACGATAGAGCTTGCCGTCCTAATGACAGGAGTTACAGACTCCGATCGTACATTTCATCTAGCTGGGATTTCTCTTCGTTCTGCTGAGACACAATCGGGCCTTCAATTTCAGGTTCAAACGTTAATAGACAGAATACACAAGTCCTCGCAAATTCATTTCACTCATAGCACTCTCATATAAAAGATGCTTTTGATTCCATAACCTTTGTATTCCATGCGCGTTCTGTCAGTAATCATCAAAAGGTTATATTCTTGTTCCATGTTACAAAACATTGATCAAAACACAAACACATCTTCTTGATCACGTTCGTAAAGCACAATTCTTGTATAGCCTCCTTTAACTGAGCCTTTACACGGAACACATGATAAAGTGAAAAATCCGTGGGATGTAACGAAATACAGTGGCTGGAATAGTATTTCAACTATTTGCCTTTAAAATAATACATTCAAAGCCACCA
>JAAAKL020000834.1:0-35991 GCA_010016065.2 Carybdea cf. marsupialis auct. non (Linnaeus, 1758) | reverse complement strand
TTTCATTTTCGTCCATAAACAAAACCAACTCCTCGACATCGATCATATCATCTGCGTAAAGCGCAGCAAGTTGATTAACACCAACATTTGTTTACGAGAATACTTGACTTCGGCTTCGCTGTCATCTAAACGTTTTTTGTGAAAGTCGAGGACAAGACCTCTTCGTGGGGGGTACTGGTCCTGGTCCTCGTCCTGGTTCTCGCATCTAAAACTCCCTATTGATACATCTGGTTCTTTGCACTTCAAATTTCCGGACATATTTTCCAAGCAGAGTAAAAGTTCCTTAACAATAATTGGAAATTTTGTGTACATGATAAATACCAATTTAAAAAATGAATGTATAAAAAGGAAAGTTATACTCTGAAACCGATTTGTATTAAGAAATTAAGATGTTTTGGTTAGGCATTATTGAGAAATTTACTTGCAGATCTAACAAATAGATAGCATCTAAAGATCCTCGGTCACCCCCCTGCCCCTTCTCAAGAAATTAATGTCTTGCTTATATTTTGTGTCTTGTTGAATCGTCTCACCTGCATTGGTTTTCACTGGATTTTGTAATATTATAGTTTTCTCATTACCAGAGCAACCCTATAAGGTCTATTTGTTACGTTACCCAATACTTCATAGCATGTATTTCAAGTTTAGGCGATTAAGTCAAAAAGTTCAAATAGTGGTGTCACACAAACGTTATGGGTTCCGGTGGTTCACCATTCTCTGTGGGAAACGTAGCCCTTTGAATTATGTTAAATTGTTGCAGTAAATTTGTACTGCTTTACTTGTATTAGAGTTTATTAAAATCCCAATCATGGGTTCATGATAACACCAGAATATGGATCATTATTGATACATGTGCTTGGACTATGGAGTGTTTGATAAAGATGCGTTGATGCGTTGAAGATTTAAACTATTCGATTGTTCTTCCTGAGCCAAATATGTGAAAAGACTTAACGAAAGTTTGTGAATATCAAGTAAACCACAATGTATCACAGCTTGGTGAAACCTCCCACGAATAAGTAAATTAATGGTTTAAATGAAAAAAATCCCGAGGTCCTTAGATTTGTATGTCATATTAAGCACATATTCTCAATTGATATGATTCATTCTATAAATGGCAACAATATTATATCTTGATGTCAAAACAACTTTTCCCAGTTTTTATCACTCAATAGTTTTAACACGTTTTACTAATTGACTTTATTTTCAGGGGTTTTTAACCATAAATTTGAATTTCAAGAAGAGAATGCCCTGAAATGTATCAATTCTAGTCATGCTACTTAGGCGTGATACGACTGTAACTCTATGTGGTTATACAGATAACAATAACTTTACCAATGCCTTCTAAATTTTTCTAAACTTAGATTATATAGTTTGTGACTTCATCAAATCTTTCGGCACTTCCGTATTTTAAGAGCAGGTCATTGTTTGCCGCTCCAACACATGTCTACTCGTAAACCATTTGATCTTTAAGATTCTTTATCCCTACCTAGAATCGTATATTTTATATTTAATAAAAATGTCATCGGAGGGGTACTAGTAGCCATCGGTCTGTAATATTTTCTTGCATATTTTGATGCTGCAAATCAAATTCATTAAAGCACCTAACCTTTAATTTTGAGGGTTTCAACATTCAAGCGTCAGTCAAAGAGGAGTATTCGTTTGCTTGGGTTAAAATATTCTTTTTTTAAGTCTGATCATATAAATAGTGCATGTTGTTTTGATTTTTTCACCGTGCTGGACACTGCAGCAAAAACCGTTAGTCCTTATTTTTTTCTTGATGAATGATACCTCATACTAACAGCTTGTGGCACATAGGCTTTTGTAGCAAACCGATTATTTGTAGGGACAATTTTTCCATGCTTATATTTTGTTTGCAAACCCTATCTGAAAGCAACACTATAATTTTCCAGTGACACACGAGTAAATTTAACTTAATATCATTCGAAGATCAAAAGCTACAAGATAATGAAGAAAGCACCAATCTAGCAATCAGACTTTTTGATAGGCTACTTTCAAAACACAGTTGGGTATAAGTGTTATTGATTTCCTCTCAATTCCAATTCTGACGATTTTGTACTCTGAGGACTGTCAGACGAAAAAAGCTTCTCAATACTAGAATGTTTTCGCTATTTCGTACAGTTTATTATACATAAATTAACAGACTGATGTACGCACAAACAGTTAACAAAACTTAGTTTCCCTGGCCTGAGAGAGGCACCTTCCATACCTAGTTGGTGACTGACTAATGCGTTTGAAACAACAAAGAGTAGTGGCGTAATGGCTTCATAGTTTGGATTGGTTTTCACTGGTACAGGTTCAACAGGTTTATCCCGTACATGAGTAGTTTACAATGTCATTGTTGGAGGGAAGACAGAACAAGGTTTTAGATCCATGATAGAGAGAGTTGTTTCCCTTCTATTGGATAATGGCATTAAACGAATTGAGGATCTTTTAGATAGATTGCAATGACGTTGCTATGCACAATATTCATAGCTACAATCTAATTATCGGACTCGTTACTTGAAATATTTGGCGGGACAATAAAATGAAATGTTTTTACAACCATGACTAACTTAATGATAAATTTTGAACTTGTGGGTGTAAAATATCTTTTGTTGGAGCTAATGGGCCCTTCTAACTCAAATCTAAATTTCCATGATATTTATATTTAGATATGTCGAGTGTCATGTGACGTTGCCATAGCAACAGTGTTTTATGTAGGCTCGCAACTTATCATTTTTTTAAGAAGACGGTACTCAGACTCGGAATTACCTTTGATCAATAAGAATAACTTTACCAATATTAAAAAGCAGTTGATAATACATACGCACAAATCTGTAATCCAGTTTTTGAATTCTAATCACTAAGCTTAAAGTTCTTCCTAACTCACAGACTTCCTTACTTCATCTAATATCACGAGACAACGTCTATTTATCAAAGTTGAAGGCCGATGCTACTACATTGTGCACTGTGCGATGATAAGGAGCAAAGGAAGCAGAATTGGGAGAATCGGCTTAAAATCCTTACCAGTGGTACATTTAGTGTACATAGAGTCACAGCTTGATAAGAACTGTTACTTTTTGCAACGTAGGAAAATAACTAGCGTGTGGCCATGTCTCGACCAAGTGTTATGTAAACTTAATTGAGGTTTCACCCGATATCAATCCAATTGTAGCAAGACATCGTCTCATTTTAAAGAAAGAAAAGAAGAAGGTAGCAGACAGTAGTCTTGTCTTATCAGAGCTGATAATACAAATAATGAAAGCATGTGCTACGACATACTTTCTCAGTTTATCCCTCGATAAACTTACATTATATGATCAAATATTCCACACAAAACGTGGAGAAATGGACGGTAAATCTGATTGCGATTTAATGCAATTCTGAATTCACAATAAGCTTCTGGACATGAGAGCGGGTTTAAAAGAAAATTATTCAATACTAAATCATCAATATACGAAATAAATTGTGCAACAGCTTGTTGTAGCTTCTATAGAAAGACGGAAAGACTGTCATTATTGGGTAACCATGGCTGTAGAAACGCGTCATGGTAGTGTGAACTTTAATCACAAATCCCGGTATGCAAATGTTTTCTTTTAAAAATTTTTATTCAGTTCCCGGATATAAAAATTATAATATGTAGAAAAATGAAAACACATATTTTTTTATATAGTATCACTACGCAACTGTGATCTAGCTGGATCAGCTTCCTGTCCATAGCAATGTCTCGTGGCGATTTGAAGCTGATCTTCAATACAAAATATAGCTGAATGAGATGACCACATCAAAAGAAACTAGACCGAGGTTTGGCCATTAGATGTTTCTCTGTTGTTTCACTTTTTCTACATTGTGAAATGGACTTGAGCGTAATGTAACAACAAGTTGAATCGCAACCCCTGGATTGTGGGTTCCCCGCACTGATCTTCCCGTGAAATATAGCGTCGCTCTGCTGTGCCAATATGATCCTAATTACAAGAATTCTTATTTTATCTCTTTGAATCTGCCCTTTTGTCTTTTACTCAGGGTTATATGTGAGTATAGTACATAGGCGTCGAGGGTCATGGTGTACAAAAATCCTTAGCAAGTCTTAGCAAGCGACTGATTTCCTATAGATGGTTATGTGCAAATAAGTTGCTTTTGTAGACAGTACTTTATGTCAGGCTACCCGTTTCCTTGGGTGCTGGAATCGTGCAGTTGACAGGCAGTTTGATCGATATTACATGACGTAAAGAGTTTTTCGTATTGATTCGTTGTGCCCAAACTTGCGATCAAACGTTAAGAGTCAACTGATTTCTCTGGAGATCAGCTTATAGTAGAAAAGTTATTACAATTGATCATTTCTTAATAGCAAGTAGGAAGACCATTTGTATCACATGTTAAAGAATGTTTTAAAATTCCTTAAAACCGAAGAGGATTTAACATTTTGATATTATCTAAGACAAATGAAGGAGTGGTTCAGAAAAATCAAATATATTAATTAGCCACTTGTAATATACCCTAATGCTACTGTATCCTGAACTACAGATATGAGAGTATTTACTTACAAGTGGCGTTTCTAATTGGAAAAAAGGGGAAATGTAAAAGAAAAATTTATGGGGGTCATGAGAGTGGACATGGCTGATTCAATTTTATGCGACGTTCCATACTTAATTTGAAAGGCAATACCCTCGACAGACCAAAGAGCTATTTATTGTTCGTACAGTTACAGTTACAGTGAATGCACTGGCAAAATCAATGAAGAACTTCCTGCCATGCTTACCGTTATCATAAGATACCAATAAGTTATCATAAGATACCAATAGCAGTAGATTTGTAGCATGACCCTAAGTGAGATAATACTGTCGAAATCAATGTCAATGAATCCCCCGTTAGAATGGAACATGATGACCCTAATACCCTAAGTCAAATTTAAAAGGCAAAGACAGCGTGATGTTAAATTTACTTTCCTTGCCACCTGCATTCTCCTGTAAGCTTTAAATTCTGAAAATTGCAAATTCACCGTCAAAGAAGCAACTATGAATCTAGTTTCGCATAATACACGGTAAAAGATGAGAAGGACTTGAATAACCTTTCGAAACAGATTGAAGAACTTATGCCGCATAAGATGAAAAAAGTTGACCATTTGGATACTCTTCCCTGATTTGAGAGAGCAATAGGAGTTCACCCATGATGTATTCTCTATTGAAACTACGTGAACCAATGGTAAACTCACTATGATGCCTTGCAAATAGAAAGAATTGGTCTTTTTACCGTGACTCATCGCTACATAGTTTTACCGACACTGTGCAGTCCAAACAACATCAATCAGGCAATGTAAGATTTGCTTGGTGATTTTAAAAATACAGTTTTATTCCTTTCTTAGATCTTAGTACTCAGAGCAGTATCAGCAAAAAGAGTTTTAAGTACAAAAATGGTTCTCCTATTTCCTGCTATTTGTATAAAAAGCATTTTTAAGAATATATTTAGTGGCATGATATAAGTTACTAATCAACTTTTTGCTTAGTTCCGGGCTTTTGGGCATTACTTAATCTAAATAACTTCCTAAAATACAAGTATAAAATTGTTACGAAATGTCCTTGGAAGTCTACGGCCAAGGAGTTATACAAGGGTGAAGCTTATTGTTACAGAGCACGACGCTTTGACATTTTGCAAGGTTAACCGGATTCATAGGGTGCATATCTCATAAATCAGTACTTGAGTCCATAACCGTTACAACTGGTGAAAGGACGTATACGTAATGCGATATGTAGCTTTAATGATTAGTAAATGACGAAGATTTTTGATAAAAAGAACTGCTGTAAAAAATAGATATAGCATGAAATTAGAAAGGTCCTAGGACCAAACCTTTATTAGAGCAGTTTTCATTTTTTCCCATTTTTTCACGGTTCATGCAATTTTTTATATTGGCGTTATGTCCTTAGGATTTAAGATGAGAAGATTCAAAAGATTCATCGTTTATTTGCGTTGAATATGATTTGATACTCAGGTATTGGAACTAAGTTAGATAAGAAGTTGCTGGGATTTTTGTCACCAAGTTTAAACAATTTAATTTACTCCAAACCTTTATCCGTACAGTTCTATATAAAAATTGCACTCTGCTCTTTTACCCCGCTTAATCTATCGGCCTAAAATATATTCAAAACTAATAAACTTAAGGTGTCCATTCACAAACGATATCATCAATATGTGCGTTGCTTATGACATTCCCCCTCTCTTTTCTAGTCAGCATATACTCACTACTTGCTACTCTATTTTCAAAAGAGTCTTAACTTTTTACTGTCTCTAACTCGGTTATTGTAAAGAATTGTATTTATCATCTTTGAAAAAATTCCTTTAAAAGACTCTTAATGAAGACCTAGAGAATTGTAATAATTTATTCTCAAAGTTAGTCTAACTAACACTTCCAGGCCACGGTTATCAAAAACTGTGCAAGAAATGGGCTGCCATCGTCACTCTGTATCTAGCATTTCTGAACAACCCTCTTCAACACTCCTTCATCTCCGATGTTAGGACCTGCCATCGATAATAAACTTAAAGAGTATCCTGATACAAACTGTTACCTCGGAACAATTAAATATCTATACAATTTTATATGTCCGTTGACATCATACAAGCAACGTCTCAACAATCTAATTTGGTGTACTTGCTGAGAGTAGGAGGAGTGAGATCCTATTACCGAGAGAATCAACAAATCGTTAGCATGGCCTTGACCTATTAACGTCTCGTGCCGATGGCCTTAATGAAACATCTTAACGAATGTTTGGTTGCGTCATTCTATGTCTCTATGCCTCCACTTTTTCAATCCTCTGACAGAATGATGAAAATAATTTGTTTGTGCTCTGTAAATACAAAACAATGAAATTTGACGCAGCTGTGTCCGCAAAGGGAGACTGAGGCACTACAGCCGGAAATATGGCCACCTTGCAAGTTATTCGGACGTAAAGTTATTCTTGTCTGCCCGCGTTAACATGAATTGTTTGTCTTCTCTGTGTGTACTAGCTGTAGCAGTATTTTCAGCCTATGGGTCTCATCGGACTGAAATAAAGTCTGGCCCAAAGGTCTCTTTCTTTGAGCAAACTTGGCTTTTATACTATATACTACACGAAGGTTACACTCTGTATTGGTTTAGTTAAAACTAATTGAACAATTGCTCACTAGGGAGACTTGATATAAATTTTAATAGAACACTGTGTAAACACTAGTATAACCCTTAGACCTCTTTTTACGTACAACCTATCACCTGTTGGCCTAGTCGTGCATAGGGCCTACGCAGAACTTTTTTAACCTTTTTGTCTTTAGCTGCTGTGAAGCTTCCGATAACCTTTCGGCTACCCTACTTTTCGTATTTTTGGCCACCTTTGTACCAAACAGGTGTTTCTCTTTCTCTTGTACCTAATTGGAAATAAAAATAGGACAAATTCTCATCGGAGAAACGTGACGAAGTTAGAAAATTTGTAAGTATTAAAAGAACATAGTGTAGACATCCATACAACACTTATATTTCTTTGTATCTGATAACAATGCACCAGGTGTCTACGCGCAGACAGGGCCTTCACAAACCGTTTCCACCCTACAGCTGCTGTCTAGGTTTGTGTTCGCTTGCAAAATCTTGATTTCTGTCTAACTTTTCTAAAGCTCCCCACCACGTATTACAGTATCTTCTGCCTTTGCACAAATAGGTGCTCTCCTCCTCCTCCTGTACCTAATAGGTCTTAACCCTAGGTACCTAGTAGCTCAAAGTGTATGTTAGTTTCATAGAGCCAAGGGTGGGACAGTAATTTGGGAAGAAGGAAATGTAAAGCTTTATTTCTTATCTAGTCTCTATTGTTGTCAGAAACATCAAGAAAATACTTATATGATACAGAGGGGATTAGGACCTTTGATCTGTTCCTGTCATTACATCTTGATAAGGTTCTCCATTTATACAGCGCAAGTTAGAAATTAAGAAATTCAATGTAGAGAGAGTATTATAATATCTAACATCTGTTATAACAAGAAATTTATTACTACTTCAAAAGTAAACTTCAATCTTTCTTAAATCAATTCGTTCAGAATCAATATCAACTTTTCCAATTGTTAGGTCTCACATTTATAGTCTAGTGTAGTTATGTTAGCGTGCTCTACCAAGTTTAAAAATGCGCCTAAGAAAGCAAAGAGGACTGTAGCCAAAGGAAACAACCGTTAATGCTCTCATTGTATTGCATCAAACTCTGGTGCTTAACAACTTAAGAGGCAGAAAAATAAATAAAACACATCTTGTCCTTTTGTCATAGCAATAGCGTTGCATGTCCACCAATAGTTTCTGTTTTTACCGATGTTACTACAAACCGTAGGATCATGGGCATCTACAGATAAACGTAGCCCACCTGTGTGCCTATCATATTTATAAAACTTTCCTGATGTCTACACAGATAATGCTTTTACAGTTTAACACATTCGCTTCCTAAAAAATTAGCCCGACTTTCCTCCAACTGCAAGGTAGACAATAGTAGAGCTATAAATCTCCTTAGCAAGTATTAATCACAGACCGTGCAAGCATTTATAGAACAAGACATTACAAGAGGATGACCCTCAAACTCAACTAAGCATGAAGAACAAGTAGATTATGAGAAACACCATTAACTAACACGGCTCACAAGCTGAACATAATCTCTAAACAGTCTTGAAAACTTTGTAACGCAGCTTTGTTAGACCTCCAACTGTAATTTCTAGCGTAAAGACAACTGTTGTTTAGATCTGGTGTTCTTAGTACTAATAGAGAAAGCTGGACCATTTTTCTCTTTGAGATATAAGCTTCTATGTTGTGTTACGCAGGTTAAATGAAGACGTTTTAAGTATTTGACTTACGGAATCGTGGATAACAAATGCGCAAGGTAAGAGAGACTGAAAACACTTTTCGCCATCAATATCCCTTAACTGATTCTCCTATACCCTACAAAAACCTGGTTTACATGAATTTCGGAGCTTTTCTTTTGATATACTTGTTTTACAGTTCATAAAATTATAAAGAATTCAATGAGAGGTTTGTTTGTTGCTATACATAAACTTTGTAAGCAAATTCAACTCAATGGCTTACAATGTGTGTGGTTCCTGTTCTCATGATTTAAGAAAAGACAAATACATCGAGAATTATACTTAGTCTGTCACATTTGTTACAATAATGGAGTTGATTTCGCACTAGCAAACGATCGTTGCTAGAGTGCATTGTCCTTGACGAATTACCATACAACGATACATCAACTAAAACGTTATCACGCCTCATAGGAATATACTGGATCACGTATAAGCCTCAATTTTCTTCTTTTACGATATATCAAAATTTAATACTAATTACATAGTAGAATATTTGTTCTTAGTTTCTAAATTAGGTATGGGGGAGATAAAATCCAAACAATGTTATCTCACTATTTTGAAATTTGAAAACCCATTTAATTACTTCTATCATTAACGAATAGTACACATTGATATCCGAGTATAGACCTGATGTAATACTATGCGTTTGACTGACACCAAAGTTGAACTTTCTGTTAAGTGCATATGGTATTTATTGTGGAATCTAGTATTCTATTACTTCTCAAAAACGTTTCGAGCTATCTTTTATTGGACTGTATTCTTGCCTTAGACCCCCCCAAAAAACCCAACTCAACGTGTCAGTTGAATAGTAAACCTACGTATTTTTCCGTACCGAGACTCTCTCGGCAATACCTATGACGCACTAAAGGGCTTTAAAACCCTTTTTCAAGTAATCATTTCACGCGTATTGACTTCTTAATCATTGGATTTGATACACTCCTAGCTTTTCATTATCATGCACTCTGCACAACTACAATGCCTAGATGCATTAATGTTTTCCATCATGTACTATCACTTCGTATCTATAATCGTTGTAATAATATTTTTAAACGCTTACGATACCTAGCAAAAGTCGTTTCCTATAATTCTTCTAAAATAGAAAGTACTTTGATAGTAAGCAATTTAGATAAAATCTTGTGGGTATACTGTATTATTGGAGGGTGGATTTTGAAGGGGTCTGACGATGGTAACACGCCCCAAATCTCTCATACTCCAATTTCGTACAACTTATAGAGAAAGCGTGTTACCATATGCAGAGATGGTAAGCCTTCGATGAGGTTGTTTGTAATCATGAGGTAAAAATACATAGTTACCTGTAGCCTATATATGAGTATGAGGTGTGTAGGAGTTGAAAGGCAAAGTATCCCTTGTGTTTCAAAAGACTACTGCAAATTTTATCCGGCACTACCTTAAGATGTAAACACGTATAAGATTAGGCCAACGTGCTCTGATCGATTCTGCAAGTTGGGGTGTTATATCTAAATACAACGAGCTTAAATGTTGTATCGATTCAAGAACGAAATACATAAAGACATGGAAGCTGATCATGGTTGGATTACTTAATGAGTCAAGTATGAATATCATTTTAAATTATCATTATCAATATTCTTTCTTATGGTTTTTTGTGAGTCTCTTAATCCTTTGGTGTTAACCTGGACCCCCTTAAGTGACGTTTCAGATACTTTCTGCAGCGTAGAGACACAACAATTCACTCGGTATGTCAGCTGTTCCACGGATGTCCCCTAACTGTGCACTATAGATAATATCAGGCAGTTCTAATCTCCCTTGCTGTCTTTTTAATTAATTCGAAATGATTTAAACAGTCACAATCTGTATCGCCCCCACATTTCATACTCGGTGGATTCATTCTATCTCCAATGATAGGTCCTGAACTCGATCAACCTTGTCTCCTCAGTGATTATGATTTTAGTATGATGATACCTTTAACAGGGCATACCTTTTACGTCTCAGGTTTACTTCGTCATACAGACCATTTGTTGTTAATGCTAATTTTGAATTTAGAGATAGTTCTTTTTTCCTGGCAACTAAGTGTTGCCTTGATATATTACTAATGGACCCATAAAACCTGGGTTTGGGGCCAATTCCGTTGTTTACATGATGGCACAAGAATTTTAAAAAGTAGGTTATTGGTATGCAGTCCATTCTATTAAATCTTGCATCTGCTCTTATAATAACTACGCTTTTCAAATGCTAAAGACATCACACACTCTCAAGTAGGACCATGCAGGTTCTAAACATGATGATATTTAGGGAGGACTTGCCTCATGGTAATATGCCCACTTCACGAGCTTAACATGTTGATTAAGTAGAAAAGTAGCACTGTATGCTGTTGCAATAAATTATAAATGGAGCCAGTAGTCAACACGCTATGAACATAGAAGAACGCGTGAGTTTCATTTGTGTTTCACGGGAGAGTAGTGATATTTTGATCCCGTCGAAGTCCCTTGCTATGCAACTCTGCTGATGTTAATCATCACCATCTAAATTTTCACACAGATGCAGTTTTGGTTATTTATTTATCACTTCACAATAAAATCAATATCTGGCATAAAAACCCGTTTATTATCATCAATAAATCACGTAGTACGGAATGCGACACGGCCTACTCAAAACATACCGCAGTTGCCTTGTCGTAATGTACAGGTAGTAGACATAATTCTTTTGGATTTCAGGATTACAATTGCATTCGCTATATAGATAAATGAAATAAAAAAATCTTAATATTACTACAATTTTAGTATTTAAAAAGAAGAAAGTATAGCTGTGACTTTGAACCTATTCCACACACGATAATATTTAAACAACCATTTTCGTTTTATAAATGATGCATAACTAGATGACATTACACTTAACATTTACGCGTTCTTTAATGCCATGCTAGTTTTATATCAAACTTAATGCAAATGAAAAGAGCCAAGTCAAATTTCAAAGACGAAAGGAGTTGGCAAAATTTCTATAGTAGGATGAAGCATATACTTATAAAATCTAAATAACAAAAAAGATACAACTATTATGATATTACGTCATTTCAATACAAAGAGAGGTACAAATAAGAGAAGGATTATTAAATGCTTCGAAAATTTAGTTATTTGGAAGAAACCATAGATTTAAAAGGTTCTGTGTTGAATAAAGAACTTAAGGCAAGATCTAAATGTAAAGGACAGATGTTAGAAAGCAATTACTATTGGTTACTCTTATTTACTGTTCACTGTATTTTAAAGAGCTAGGCTTGAATAGTATGTTTTTTGCAGTGGCATTAGCAAAAGTGACAGACAGAAAGATGCTTTTCAGAAATGAAATGCTTAAATTCATAAAGAAAACACAATAAAAAACTAAGATGCTGGCAAACGATAATGGCGGAAACAAGCATCGTCATCATGCTGTCAATCTTTATCGGGTATGGAAATAAAAGACGCTAAACATCTCTTTTATCGTGTTGATGGTATCTACGATCAATATTTCTTTGACATTACCAACTATTTGATTTCTTGTGCAGCCTTTCCAAGTCGTTTTAAGTCTTTATCATTATTTTGTAATTCACTGAGCAACCGTTTTGCCAAGCAAAGGACATCATGATCTTATTTAATCGTCGTTATTAACAACCGCGTTCAGAATCAATGCCTCTCAAACTTTTAAAAGCCGGGAATAGCAGATGGGAATACTCCTTAATAACTTTTCGTTTAACCTTGTAGTTTCTCAAGTGTTAACACCTATCCATTACTAAAGTTGTAGTTTTGGCATACTTACATGTAGTTTCTAAATAAGTTCAGCAAAGGAATGAAGGAAAGCTAGACATGTCCTAACAATAGATGTATTTCATCATCATCATCATCGTCGTCGTCATCGTCATCAGCTTGTCGTTCCACTGCAGGCCGATAGCCTCCACAAGTTAATCCACTCTTTTGTCTTCATTCTTTCTGTCAATATATTTAACATAAGAAAAATAATGTGGAAGCAGCAACAAAGTAAGCAAATCTGCATTATCACGTAGTAAAGTAAACAAATCTGTATTATCACATAGTTCTAAAATTTGTTTATGCTATTTCTGAACATGGTAAACATAGATTAGTATAACGTTTTTCTCGCTGCATCGAATAGAAATAAATTTCTGTACACATCAAAAAGACTTTATGATAAAATACTCCTTTTTTCTTTTAAATAGTAGATATTGATTATATTATTTTTCTGTTGGTATTTTAAAAGTTTCGTCGGCAAGAAAATTTCTTGAATTTGCATCAGCAAACCTCTTTCTTCTTAAGTTTACCCTGAGTGCAAAAAGCATCTTATTATATCTTAGATCCATCAGCGTGGCATTGATATTTAAACAGCATTCATCAAAGTCAGAATGCATGGGCAGTACCAAACAGTTGGTACTTAGGTATTAGAATAGGATAATCCCTGTAACCAAGTATTAATAACATCAGGTAGATAACATTGTTGATAGTTTTTACATTAAAAATTGCTAAGCGTCTGCATTTTAACACAAGCATAAGTTCACCGCAGTCATATAGTTATGAAATTCAAGGTACGTGACAGCATCGCAACAAGTAGAATGCCTACTTTGTTGTCTTTCTCCGAACAAAATGCACCAGGATCAGAAAGGTCTTGTATACAGAAGACCTCTATATAAAATTTCCCGAATCTGTCTAACAGGATGTACCGTTTCTTTTAAACTATGCACTCCTATCTTCTTATCAAAGATTTAGTACATCGCTCTTTTGTTGCAAGAAAAGTAATTGTGCGTGAAGATATTTCAATATCAATTGATTCGGAAGAATGTAGCAGCAATTATCAGTGGTATTATTACAACTCAATATACCCCATGCCCATGTGAATGAGCTTCTTACCTTGATAAGAGGCCTTGTATTAACTATCAAAATGGATAATCATTTCTGTACAATGTCAAGAAAGTGGTAGGCATCTCTTTTTTAGAGTGCTGCATGTTTTTTTTATATGTATGTAACCTATGATCTTCGGCAGCATGGATACAACAACCTTTCTTTTTTGTTTAGTCTTAGAATTCACATACAATAAACTAACTTAGAAACTGGATCGATTCGATTGTTAATCAGTATCAATTTTTATCCCTGTTAATGTTTACTTTTGTCTTGTAATAAGTTGTCCATATATTGGGATATCTTGAGATGTTCTTTGCCGTTGCGACATACGTGCATGTGCAGCTTGGAATGTGGGTACAGGTGCAATATTGGATGGGGTTTTTGAAGGCTGGGGTTGTTAGGTGGGTTGTTAGGCTCTTGTGTAAGGTTGTTCTTCTGTCTTTAACTTCATCTTACTCCCTTAGAATTGAGGATTGCACCCCTGTTAGTTTGTTTTAAGATTTTTCCTTGCTCAGAACAAATGTGCTGTTGTAAGCCTATTACCTTTATTACTGATATTGATTCAAAATGGGAAGAAAATGCTGTTGTGACGAGCTTGTAGTGGTCTTCTTGTAAAAATTACGGTAGTCTTTGCTTTTTTCTTGTTTTGGCATTTGTTAGTGTTACAGTAGGTAGTAAGGATGAATGTTTGGTGTAGGAATGGACCTTCGTAAGGGGTTCTCGGTTTATAAGGAGAAATCCTTATGTATGACCTGTGGTACGGTGTGGTGGGCTTCTATAGCGCAATAGCATAGTCGGGTGAGCTTTGATTAAGTTGGCTTGCTAATTTCTGCTACTTTTAATGTGCTTTAATAAGACACGGCTGACCCTTTCTACTTGGCCATTTGCAGGGGGAAATAAGGTGTTAAATGGTAGAGCTTGATTCCCCAAGATAAAATAGGGGACTTGAATTCTTGGAGTGTAAAATAGGCTGCGTTATTGAATTTTAATTCCAGTGGAAATCCATGAGTTGCAAAGATAATGAGCAGAATAGTAGATGATGTGACAGACTTGACAATTGACAACGCTGGCCAGCGAGAGTGGTAGTCTGTGGAGATGATTGAAGATTCGCGAGTTGGGAAGTGACCTCGTTCATCTATTGTAAAATGTATCCATGGTTTTAAAGGATCTGGCTTACTGGGCTTTTCATTTACTTGTGTGCCAGCAACTGATAAGATAGTGAAGTCTGTGAAAAGGTTGACCAGCATACTTTTGAGCTTCTTTATAACTCGTTGCATTCTCACGGAATCGAGCTACTACAAATATGTAAACAATTAGTTTCTCATTATTTAGATCACATTCTAAGAACCAATTGCTATCATTCTAATTGTTAATCCTTTCGATAAACTTCAATTAGTGTCTGCCTAAAGTGAAATTAGATCTGTGGGAGTACCAGGTGCATGCATTTTGACAGAAAATATAGCGACTATTACATTTTGAATTATGCGACTTTCATCGTTGCTTAGAGTATCTACAGATGTAACGTGAGTGCTGTACACTTTAAGAAATATCAGTATTACTTAGGATGAAAACACATTATCTTCTGATTCTTGTTCCGTTGAACAGGGACACTTTCAAGCCATTTAAGCATGCAACTGTATCAAATGATTAGGAGGAATGGTAACTAGAAAAGGAAGTAAGTTTTATATTACGTTTAATATCTTTGTCTAAATTTTTCTTTAATGCTACGGAGTGACAACACAGGGAAACAGTTTATGAAAATGCATAAACTTCCATTACAAGGAAGTTAAATTACTCGGTTAACTGCGTCTCATTTTATGTTAGTTGTGATAGAGAATTTCAGAACGAGCATGCCACAAATCTTTATAGTAAATTGTTCTCTCCCTTTCCCTTTTAACTTACGCTTACCGTCTGAACATTCCTTGTCACCATTTAGTTCTGACTTGATAGCACCCATTATCACGAAATTCAATGTTTCTACGAGACTCATCATCCTGCTTACCATCATCAAAATATAATCGTCATCATCTCAATAGGCACCACCAACTCCATTTTTAAGAAAACAACAACCAAAGGCAGAAGCGTCTGAAGTACTTCATTCATCATTAACTATATATATAATTATCAGTGGTAATAATTACATAAATATCATTATCATCAATGTCATCATGCTCTAACCCCCACCCCGTCATTATCAAGGCCAATGACGTCATCGTTATTACCACAACGAATCTGAACGACAGCAATGACTACTGCAGTAACGTATTTAATAAAAATAGATTGACATTCTCAGTATAGTTAATTCTATCAGTTTAAAATTATTCAAAATGTCTTTGGTTAACCCTTTAAGTCTAGAACTAGTATTCGGAGTGTAATGTTTGCATATCTAACTTTTGGTTTCCCACAAAGCCTTCTGATTTCGCCATATCTACTTCGTAAAGACTGTAAAAGCGAATTTCATTCTGAAGTAAAGATAATTGCCTACAAGCTCACAATTGTTTTAAAGAACGGTTTGATTTCAGCAACCGATAACAGATGACACTTTCTACTTATGTTGGCCTTGGGAAATACAACGAAAATTTCTCACACACTGTCTAAACCGTTTGTGTGCAACACAACGCCTGTAATCTATACATACCCTTGTGGATTTGAGGTAATTTATAATAAGATGAAGGTGAGGTTGAGCAAGTTACATCAGAAAGTACATTTCATAACCGATAGACAGATAACGGCAAACACAATTTGAGAGCAATTTTACAAGCGGTCAGTTGAAACTAAGTTCCATACGGTATACTCGATTTCGCAGCATTTTCACAAGTTTGTAACTGCTAAAACTGTAAGTTGACAGTATCATATATCAATTTTACGCTGTCAAAAGATGGGGTAATAACTTATTGTGAATGTATCTGTTGGCTGGAATAAAATTTCACAATACACGCCGTTGGCAGAGGAATCGTCATGAATGATCACCTCTGATTTCACATGTTTCCCTCTATAATCTCAAATTAATTATACACATAACGGATTTACAGTAGACTTTGCTTTTCTCTTCACATATCATAAAGCAGAGTAAATTTTTTAATAGCTTAGTTAAAACGAGGTTGAATAATTGGTTCCAGACCTCTGTAATGCAAGTATGTTGACACTGCGGACCGATTTAGTATCTAGCATATTTGTGTTCGGATATTTCCAACTTTATCCTTTGGTAGTTGGCTTTCACGAAAGTTTACTGATATTTGCCTTTAATATTTATCCGTAGAAGATCATAACTTTTACTTTTCTAACTTGGTTTCTTTTTAATTTAATGCTCTCAAGAATTCTTGATGACAATTAGTTACTTGGCCTTTGATCGCAACCACGGGGAAAAAAAGAAAATTCCTCCGGTAAAAACCATTAGTACAGCGGATAGTCACAAAGATACGATGTTATCAAAACCCTCCTATCAACTGCATTTGGTTAAAAAGATCATCTCATTCCCAAACCGTTACGCTAGATCTTGTCAGTTCCGTCTTTGACGCTGAAAAATGGGAAAAATTTTACTGACAAAATAGTATTTTTAACCACAATGTGTGAAAATATTTTCGTAATGCCGCCATCATAACATAAAAGCGAACATAAAGGGCCTATTTTTACTCCAACGTTTATTTTCAAGTGATGAGTCTGCACCTCACTATCATTCCACCTGAGTCAACATTTAACAGCTGCCTTTCACCTAGTTTCTACGTGATAAGGTCAATAAGCGTTCTATCTCTAGATATTCTATTTTTAGTAATGACATAATTAAGTACATCGTGAGATTATCCTCTTTCCCTTTACGAGTCACAGAGAATCAACGTTTGTAATCTGACCTTTACTTCTCCAGCCTAGACGTTGACTAACTCACACCCTTGAGTTTATCGACAGACACTGTGTTGTCAATAAAGGGAGCAGTTAATGTTCGAAGTCTTTTAAGGGGCATATCAAAATAAATTATACTCTGGTACAGTTTTTCCTGCACTATGATTGCTTTAGATGTACTAGTATCAAATTTTTGTAGCTTTTCCTTTGTGACCTTTTGTTACGTATTTTTATTACTGATTGGAGCTCGAACGCATCCTATGCACGCAAAAGTTTGGGTACCATCTCCCAGACAAGGATGGCAGTTCTTCAGCTTCTTCTGTATGGGCAAATTGATACATGGATTCAACTGTGGCGTAGATTCTGAAGCAAAATATCAGGTCTCAAACATTACCACTAGACCTCCAAGAACCAGCAGTGGAGAAAAAACCACCGTGCAAAACAGAAGTTACATCAAGTTGTAGACTTCCTTGAAACTTACTTCATAGAAGATCTTTGGTTTTCGTCTTTGGTGAATCAGGGGGTATACATTTAGTTTGCTACAACAAATATCTTATTTTCTTCCGATTTGAAACACTTAATGCAACCAAATACATAAGCAAAATCCCAGTTTGTTACTCAAATTTTTAAGATACATCTCTTTCTTTACCTTCCTAAGGAAAACGATTTCCTTCAGTACTTGTAAATGTTACAAAAGCTACTTTCAAACATCGTAGTTATTCTAGATCTCGTATTAATTCTGTACATTTTTAATAAACCTTCTTCGCATCACTTTCCTCATCTTAGAAAAGAGTATAAAAAACAAAATCAAAATCGTAGCTGTCTTTTGTTCGTTGATCAACTGTCATAGTACTTAGTTCTAGGACCAGGAACCTGTTATTTCGGGGAAAAAATATACATTTCATGATTTCCTTTATTATGGTACCAACATTTTCTCCTTAAGTAATTTAAATTTCAAGGGGTACCGATACAGTAATACTCCTGTTGCAAATATTCTGCTGCAGGATAGTTATTGAAGTAAATCCAGAATCAGTCGATACATTTTAAATGATATTAGTGTATTGAATTGTATATCATTTCTAACACTCATATCGAAAATCGTATAGGCTACTATTTGACGATTTTAGGTAGCTACTAGCAATGCTAATCCAAACCTGACGTCACAGTGCCTATTTCACCTATACGGATTGTTTTGTGACTGAGTTTTATGAAAATAATCTAGGAAGAGTAACTACTTTATCAAACATCAAGAAACCTTCGCATAAGCAACGATAGTGAGTGGCTGGTGGAAAACTCTAGTTGTTGAGGTTTCCTTGTGTATTATTCATTTGCAAGAAATGTTGATGAAAAGTTGTGTACGTTCGAGCATTCATAACGTTAATTATATTCAAATAAACATGCAGTATTTAAAAAGAAAGTTGGGTAGAGGGCCAAAAGTCACCTGTCAAGCAGAGATATTTAGATTTTCAGTACTTCTCGTTTCTATTAGTGACCTCTATAAAAGTTTTAGTCGCAAAAACTGTGGAAGACCGCGGTCATGATCTTAGGATAACTATAATTTAACTAGCGACACTTTCTTATGTTTCTAAAATTGAAGTGACAGACTGCCATTTATGAGACCGATATAAGTCGTGTCAAAGAGATATTTCTCACGACTTGAAAGGTAGGTCATGGATTTAATATGAAATAAAATATAATATTGTTTATTCAACGTCTGTACGCCGTAATAATATCCCTATACATTGTCTGATGCATTAAAGTTAAGTGATTTTGGAGTCAGGATAGAATCGACACGAAAATCAAGATGTCAATAGCCTGATAGCACGTCTCTCTAGCGAGGGATCTTGTATCATCAACTACTCTCGATGATTAGGTATCACAAAAGATTCTCTTCGCGTACAGTTCATTTTGAATGTCTTGATAATTCCATTAGACTACACAAGAGCTAATGGAAGTTCAATTATCAGATTAGTAAAATGGGATTAACATGAAGGACATTCAAACGAGATTTGACCATGGTGAGCTGCATCCAAATGTTGAAAACGTGCTAACAGACATACGCTAAAAAGTGACAGCAATAATACTTTCAGTACTACTTGAAATAATCCTGATGCTGATGGATATATTTTTATCATAGCGGAAACAATGCTATTTTATTGCCAACAAATAATTAAGACCAATACAAGCAAAGTGACATGTATATCTTAGCGAAGACAGTGTTTACATATTTACACAAATATCGCAGCTGTTTCCGCCATAGGAGTGCTTAAACAATCTACCTTTGTCCTCCTTGCCTCCCCCTAACAACTTCCAGAATGTTCTGGTCGTCCTTTCATCAATTACGCTTCGTCTCTTTAGTATCACCATGATGGGTAACGTATAAATTGGGTTGGTATATAAGTCAAGGAATGTTTTTTTTGTAACCATAATTAACGGAGATGATATGCTCTCTGTGTAAGTAGAGAAGGTTCTTTAATATTGAAAGTGTTTGGATTTTGAGGTATATTTTTAGGCTATTTGATTTTATTTTCTACCTATAAATATAAAAACCCAGACTAAAACTGTTAAACAAAGCATGACGGCGAATACAGTAAGCACTAGTAATCGATCGTATACTAATTTTTATCAAGCTTTCGATGTAACATACATCGTCATCAAGAATTTACACGTATTTATGTTGCATTTATGCAAGATCGAAAATAATAACAAAGTAGCTTCACTACGAAAATACCTTAATGAAGTAAAGTTGAGTGATTTGATCAAGTCTGAATACTGGAAATACTAGTGACTAAAAATTAGTATACAATCGATTTCTAGTGCTTACTTTATTTGCCTTCATGCATCGTTTACGCGTTTTAGCCTGGGTTTTTACAGTTATAAATAGAATCAGATTCACACCCGGATTATCTCTTGCAACAGTTTCATTTTCCTTTTCAATTGTGAAAGAAAAGACAACAAACAGAATCGTAACGTAATGCAATAACGTGGAGAAAATCATTCCAACAATCAATTTACCCCGCCCTAACGCATATAGGGGGACTGTTTGAAACTTACACAAAAGTATTGGTTGTAATAACAAGCGGGGGGGATCTAATTCACTTTGCCAGAATGCTAACTATTGTAAAGGTTAAGACCCAACGTATACACAAGACTTTATGATTATTTCCAGAGATCTTACAAATCAAAATGGTCAGGAAAAATAAGAAAATTGTTATCTATACGATCCACTTGTTGCAAGAGTCTATCTCTAAATATCATAGATGTATTTGCAACATATTTTATCATCAAGTCCAATATACCAATCTGTTGAAATTGTTGTTAGGTGTATTAATTACTAATTTACCTAGCAAAATATAGAAAACAAATATGATGAAAATGACTTGACTTTATTGTTTTCTTGACTCATGTACTACAAAATGGAATATGGTCAAGGGAACCTAAAGAAATCAGAAGTTTTTAATATTCAAAACTGTACAAAAACAGTACTCCAGTGCCAATATATCTTATACTGAAAATACCGCCATCCCATTAGCTTTGCAGACGAAAGCTTTATCGAAAGCCTTCTAATAGTTTTAATGAAAATGCAGATTTTAGTAAACTATTTCGTGATACTTTTTCAAGTTGTAATATTTGAAACATTGCCTAGACGGTCAATGAATAAAACTACTTAAGTAAAAAAGTAAGATATTGTTCTTTTCAGATTGTCGTTTCTACGTTGATATTATCTTACTCTAGTTGATAGAAATGCTCAGCCTTATCTTTTAACCACATCAGTTCTGTTTTTTTGTTGAATAAATAAGTGTTCCGTGAAATGAAGTGGTCACATAATGACTCCATCGTAACACTGCTTAGACGATACTCAATGAATAGTTCACACAGTCGTCTTAAATTAGTAACTGCAATCTGCCTTACAGTATTTCTTGTAAATGGAAGTCCTTAGTCTCACTTTGTAATAGTAAATGAAGTGTCACTACGTCTGGCCTCCTTGTACAATTTCATAGGTGTTACATGTCGGAATAAACCATCATAGCAGAAACCACTTGGTGAGTGATATTTTGCATGTTATCTTTGCATGACGCAGTCCAAGGCTCTTGAGGTTCCTTGTTGTTTCGCAACCAACATCATATAAAGTCACGTACTACTCGAGGTATACCTCTTTTACCGTAGCAGAAACGCTGGAAGCTACTTGATATCGCTTAGTCAACGCTAATGTTGAGGAGGACTCTACATCTTATGGTGTGTAAATCGACAATATTTCCAAGAGAGCATGGAGGGAAAGACATATCAAGGCTCGTCACTTGCAGAGCACTAACAAGTCATGTAAATATCTTACATCTTCAAATTGTTATCTTCATGCAGTAGCTCATTAAGATGTTTGATATAGTGGGGGGAAGGGGGGAGGAGTTGTAGGTACACAATGATGAGAATCTTCGCAAACAACTCCGCTTTATTATATCTCAAAGGCAATTCCATTTTCTGTATATCGTTTATGAGATTTTCTGACCATTAATACTTAGATTGATGCAAGAGCAAAAAGCGAGCCGACCTACCTAAAGGTTTGAGGCAAAATACAGTTTCATTGGAACAATGAATAGCATAAATCCGTTTTGCATCTGCAATGTGTATTGTTGCGAGCGTTAGCAACCACAATCAGTCAAAACAGAACTTTCGTCTTAACGTCATAAGGGTTTTATTGATGACCCTAGGCTATATTAATATTCTTCCATTTAAAAGCAGTTTACAGCAGTTACGATCGAAGGTTAAACGTGTCCAGATTTGTAAGTTAGTTTCTTAAACGTATACATGCTATGTTTATTTATATCTTTTTGCCCGACCAATATGTATGCTACTATTGACTGATTGGGATCACAACTTTGTAACTTCCTCATAGAAATGAATTTGAGTGAAAAAGAAAGCATAAATTACCTTTAAACTTATATTTATATGAGGAAATCTCATTAGGATATGGCAATGTGTACAGATGGTTCACAAGATAAGCTTACTTCGGTTCTTCTTCTTATACTTCTATTACGTCTCAAATCAACGGTTTTTACTAATCCACAGTGGCGTCTAGAACTATCCTTCTTATTATTCGTATTGCTTATAAACTTCACCCCAACATCACTTTACCCTGGCGTTACAGTGTACATTTTGTGAAGTTAATGAAGTGGATAGTTTCCATCTTTGTTTAACTGTGGTAGTATTAAGCATGAATGCATGTTCTATTACCAATACACTCATTTTGTGAAATTCCTAAAAAATGCCTTTATTAAATTTCATAATTCTATCTTCACAATGTACTCCTGAAATAGGGAAGTGAATTTCTGTCATTTTCTTATTGTACAATTCTTAGGTGCTTTCCTTGAACATTGCTACCAAAAAGTTGCGCTTCTACCTTTGCTCTGACTTTACTCTCATCCGTTATCTTCAACTGATATAAGGGAAATTAAATATTTCTAAATTAACTGTCATCACCCTTAGCTCAAGAATATATATTCCTCTAAAGTTCAGGGTAGTCAATGGTCAAAGCTTTTGTGTTGACAAAGAATGAAACTGACTGCATCATAGCCTTTTACCCATTTCTACAGATGCTTGATACTTTCCAAATAAGGCAGCCACTGCCATATTACATTTAACCTTTGAAATACACTTTAGTGACTAACCTAACACTGTTAAAATTCAGGTTGAATAATTAGAATTGTTGTACTCTGTTTTGTAAGAGATTTTAGCTAATTGCTGCTGCTGTAGATCACGCGTAACGTTGAGACATTACGATGGCTCTTTCGAAATCAATTTAAAGACAGGATTTCCGTCCCCTAGATATTATGAATAGAATCTGTACTCTATGTATGCCGTCACAAACACATAAAGATTGCAACAAATAGTGAAGTTTGTAAAAGGAACTCATATCTTTCTTAAGGAAATCAGCTAACTTCCATTTCAAATGAATATTTATATACATGCTACAACTTTGTTGCACAAGCATAGGCTATCAAGGACATGATATTGTCAGTTAAAAAAAAATTGTTGATTCCATCGTTTTGAAATGCAGTATGTGTAGTGATATAGTCAAGTTAACAAGTGGACTGTTAAGGCTTTGGTGTAGAGATCTTCAATGCGTTTAATGAGCCATATTGGACAGGGAGACAATGGTCAACTATGAATAAAAATGCTTCGTTCCTAGTATCCACCCAGCTGAAACAAGTACTATTCTATTCCCTGTCAATACAATGCAGTCATGAGTGAGTCGCATGTTGAAACTATGAAGTGTCAATACATCAACTAAACCTAAGACAAAGATTACAAATGTATTATTGTAATTGGCTTCGTATTGAGCGAAGAACTAAACAAATTTTAAATGTATGGAACCAAGATGGGAAATTGAAATGTTATCATGATAAATTGTTCTGTAAGACCTGAATATTTGCATTGCACCTTCGAGTCTTGTACTACAATTGCAAGCATTGTTTGATACCCCTTTGATTAATGGACACACAAGAGCACCGAAACAAGGAGTTTCTAAAAATAGTTCCAACCTTTTGTTCAATAGAGAAACGATGAAAAAAGTATTGGGAGGCCGCTTCAAAATGACTTAGAAGACATATTCGCTTTAATATTGAATGGTAAAAGCCAGGAAAACAGCGATAAGCAAAACTAGGGTCTGGCCACCACTCCCTCTGTATTTTCGCCTATGATATCCACCTTATTATTACACACTTCACTTTCTATCATCAAAAAATTATACCTCTGCAGATTTCAATTTAATGTCAGATTTTTTATCGGATTGTTTCGTGGTACGTGACCTGCTGCAAGTATTTCTTTCAAAAATAGCCCTATATAGTTTTATAAAGTTAAAAACCAATTTTTATATTAATACGGTAGCTGAGCTGCCCATATGGTGCAGAAGGTAACTGCAAAAGATAGTAATGATATTGTCATAAACGATAATAACAGATATAAGAAAATGCCATTTATAGTTTTGTGCTACAAACAACAGGGTAAACAGGGCCTCTATTCTTGTAATAGAAAGAGTACTTTAGGAGAGATTTGTAATATAATATTAATAATAGTAATGATAAAAGTAATGTTTACAGAGGGTCTATAATTACTAAAGAAATAGAACGTGTCACCATTGGATATTTGTCCGGACGAATGGTAGTCTTTCCATAGTCAACTCACAAAGCGCAAAAAACTGTTCTCCAAAATTTGTCGATACTCACTTAGATTTAGTACAGGGCCACGAATCCTATCTGTAGTAACCTGCAGATTTGTGCCGCCTACTATAACATTCGCAGATGATTTATCACTGTGGCTCAATATATATGCAAGTACTATTCCAGATAAGAAGCAACGATTCTTCGGGTCGGCTCCACCTTTAATAACAACTGCATCATTACGGCAAAATTTTAAAGCACTGCCTACTGATAGGCAGGACAGTTTGGGGTTAAAATATTAGTCTTAGGAGCTGAAAATAAGTCTCGATAAATGTTTGATGACGATGAAAGTAAATACATTTGAAGATTTGATGCTTTGGAACTAATATATTAATTGCCAATTTTTTGGTACTCTCTAATACGCACGTCCCTTGCGCCACTGGCATTTAGATAAGTGCTTAGTAACTGATTTGACAGAAAACATTATTGTAACTAAGAATAATGAACAACCCATAACAGTTATTGTTAATTTTCTTATAATTCTACATTTTCAATCATTGAGGCCTGGGCAGATTTAAGTCTACTTTATACTATTAAGTAACCAGATCCTAGCACAGAAAAGCCCTTATGTTATTTTATAGCATTGTGCGGTCGAATATTCTCTAAGGGACTGTCAGCAGATGGTTTTTAGTGAGACTCAGGTCGAGTAGATCCGGGTCATAGCGAATACCTAAAATACGTCACTAAAACCTGAGTTGTTACATTGCGTGAAGATTCTAGTACCAAATGTACATATATTTAAACACGAGTCACAAATAGGTATGAGGTAAATCATTTTGAACTTAATTTGGATTAGAGTAGGAAGCCCTCCGCACATTCATCTAAAGTAGAATGACGAATATAATGGTTTTGCCATCTGCTTTGAATAGCTAGCTGACTAGTGAGCTGCAACCCCTGCAAAAATTGCGTAGGCAATCAATTGATACAAGTATAAACTAGAGTAATTAATAAATATTACTACAGTTAAAAGTTGACGACATGACCCAAATTAGTAATTTTGGATCAAACAAGAAAGTAAGGCTCGCACTGACCTGAACGGGATGACTAACACACTTGCTTTGCCATCTGTTTTAACCATCTCAATTAAAAGTACCGTCTCACTCTCAGTTTACAAAAAGATCAGCCTGATAAGAAACGATTTTAGCAAATGGTGGTGATAAATGTGCCTCCATTTGTGAATTTAAACGGAAACACAATTTCAGATTAGTTCTATCGCAATGCAGAGATCTGTTGTTGTCCGCAGACTGATCAACTTCAAGTCTATCCGCCGTTTCTTTGTTTACAGTTAGAGCCCGACATGGAGATGCTTCGTCTATTTGTTTCATCTCGCGAAGAATAGAAGTTCAAAGTAGTTTTGAAACCTAGTAAGTGTTCAATCAGGAAAGACGATGTATTTACGGAAATGAATTGAGATTTTGAAAATAGACACCAATGGATATTTTTGGTAAGTTTCGGCATGTTTGAAGTGTTTGGTAATGTAGCAAAGCGTTCCTTTCAATAATTATTCTTCAAAATATATTTAAATCTTCTGTTGTCATTACACTTAATAATTTATTTTGTGTTATTTAATGTAGAAGAAATAATTATGCCTATACGTAACAAATGTAAAAGATAAAAATGCAAGTTTGCAACGCTTTTTTTTAAGAAAGTGTTTTCAAACTAGAGAGAGAATCAGAATTGTAACTTTTCAGATTAAATTGTCTCAAAATTTTAATGTTATCTTGATAAAGAGAAAACTAATTTGAACAGTAGAAATTTTGAATTAGACCACTAGAATTCGCAAAATTTGTGGTTTTTGTTTTGCAAAATTTAGGGAGAAAAGTAACAGATAGACATAAATGGTGTTAGTTTACTTTGAACGGATTATTATTGATGACAACTGTTAAGATGCTTAGAAATAAATGCTTGGAAATAAAAAAATATAAGGCTCTTAGATACACTACTTTTCGTCATCGAATACTAACCTGTAGAAGATTTATAATCGTTATATCGATTCGTAATAAACTATGAACTAAATTCTGTTGAGGAAACGAACGAAATCGGGTAAATAAATATACAAATAAAACCACTGAGGTCTATTGCCACGATTGTTGGCTATTTAGCATCGAATAATTGACAAGTCGATCGAGCTAAAACATTTTTCATTCTGCTGTGGGAATGGATTTTTGCAAATCTACAACCCTCCATTGTCAATAAATTTTCGCATACTTTTACTTCCTTTGTTGCTAAAATAGTAAAAGGTTCGCTTTTCATTTCTTTGTTTATTTGCTACAGGACGTTTTGTCTACTAATGTCTTCTTGCAACGCTAAACTTATGTGTTATTTTAATTTTGCTTTAAAATTTAGCTATTTCCTACACCTAGACTGCTGATGTTTGTTTTCTTTGTATACAGTATTTTATATTTATAAACAAAGTGATGATACTATTTGGGGGTTGAATTCAGACAGCTTGTGCTTAAAACAGGCTATTTGATTCTGGAAATAGCCATATTTCTACTTGCATATTTGGTCATTTTCAAGCCAAATGATGCATGTTATTATTTAAATTGCCATAACAAAAGCATATATGCACCTACTGAACTATTTACAACGGTTTACAACCATGACTTGGCTTTGTTCTGTAAAAGTCTTAAATCCATTTCCATCCATCCTTCAGCAATAGCGGTAGTTGGTAATTTTTTTTGCACGCAGTACCAGACCATGGTTGTCATGTTTAAAAGAATGTAGTCAAAAATTTGGAAAACTTTTATACTATCATCATTTAACATTATTATGAAACACATAATCAGAGTAAATACATTCACTTCAAAAACTAGAAAGAGAGACGAGTGCTGCAATTTCTCCTACTTCGCAAAGAATAAAACAGGCATTTGGTAAAGTTGGATCGATGTCATTTACATATACCTTTGTAACGTGGTCGAGTAAGATACTTTAATTTTTTCTTTGTCTTGATTTGCATGTTTTCACTCAAAGAAAATCAAAATTTCAAAAGGTGGATGATAATAGGTGATATGCATTACTTCCTCAAAAGTACCCCCTCTCCCCCCCCCCCAAAAAAAAAATATAAAAATAAATAAATAAGTTTTAAAAAATAAAATATTAGCACGTGTTCCGAAGCCTGACCAGGTTCTACTACCATTTTTTAAAGTTTCTTTACCATGAAGGGAAACGCCACATTAATAAAGGTAGAGCAATACATCCTTAAAATCATTATGTTTAATGAAAAAAATGTATACGTACCGATGGGTTTCATCCTCCTTACTACTAATCTTGTTGAGCAGAATTCCTTTTACGCGACACAAAAGAAAAGTAGTTTGAGAGGTCTACATCATCATCCAACCAAAAGAGCGGTTTGGAATGGGTAGGGAAATAAGAATAAATTTCTGTTATCTTTTATAAAGAGATGAACAGACAACACCCTCTTTCTGGTTTTAGAAGTCTATTCTACATTAACATACAGTATGTTGTCGACGCTTTTGCAGTAATAGATTTTACTATGCGTTGAAGTCAATAAAATATATAACAACGTCCATTCATCACCCGATTTTCTAACACTGCCTTTCTCCATGTCATACGTTTTGTCCATTTTTACATATTTTTCAGACACTCAGCAACAAGACTTTGCTAGTTGGTTATGATAGGGATTTTAAAAAGGAGTACTTTGAAATGTTTTTAAAAGAAAGGTCTATCAAAATCAGTACCAATATATGTGCACTGATATCTATTTTCTTTATCTTTTGCAATTTATTCATGACAGGTGTAACCATCAATTACAATGACTCTCAAAGAAATTTTACACTACTACTTACGTTATAACTTGCACGTTTCCTCTGTCCTTCCAACTAGTATTATATTTCGTATTTTTTCCACTAGATGTCCTGGTTACACCGATCTATTTATAACTTCAATGTGTCTCCCGCTGTGGCAAGTTTCTTTCACTCACAGTTAAGACGAGCTAGTGCCGTTGCATATGTGATTCTTACAGTGTATTTCTGTGAACTTAATTCCATCATTTCCATCAATTCCATCATTTCATCATTCGATGTAATAACCCATTGCTTACAAATTTTCGCTAAAATTAACATTTCCATTCCCGATGAGTCGCCTTAAAAAATACTTTCCTTTCATGGTTTAAGATTCCAAATTTCATAACCTGCTCACAACCAAAAGGTAGCACATCGTTTACTATGAAATACTTTATTTTGTCAACAAAGATTACTAAGTATCCCTAACTACTTTAATTCTTTGCTTTTTAACGATCCTGAAGGTAACTTTTTTTCACCTAGGAAGGTAAATTTTTATTTTCAAATCTCTTGCTGTATTATTTATCAGAACTTAAATGTTAATCGTTTAACCCAAAATGCTCAATTTAACACCCCTTTTGAATATCTTTTCATCAATTATCCCTTATGAACTTGTCGCTCTTTAATAGAGGCGTCCTTTGAATAAGCACCTCCGGGTCTTGTACTTTTCTTTAAAGAAGGAGAGGCCTGTTCGAGCTTGTTAACAAAAGAGGACACCTTCCCTTGGACTAGTCATTTTTCAGAACTTCATAACTAAATTCACGTTGATGTCAAAATTTTAGTCTTTGAAAACAGTTATCAGGGGTCCTGTGCTGTTGAAGATTTTACAAAGATCATCGACTCTTGCGATTTCTCAGATACGTCGATCAAAACGAGTCAAGTTAATTTTAATATGTTTGCATAGACTTTCTTTATTATTTATAGTATTTTAAGGAATGATGCGCAAGAAACTGTGTAACTTGACTAAATCAGTTTTAAGCCAAAAAACTGTGGGAAAAATAATGGCAACTACAGCCTATTGTTCATAACATTTTGAAATGCGTATTCATTCTGACATTATCTTAATCAATTACAAACAAGATTCAACAATGGGATAGTTTATTGATGATAGATAATGACAGGTCATATGACTGAAGGAGCCTGTTTATGACCGCTGTGATGTCTTGTCTGGCTTCCACTATTTAAAGTGTTATGTAGATGCCGAGCCATTTTACTATACCTTACGTACGCACCGAATAGGGTATTAGCGATTAAGACAGCCAAAATAGCAATAGACTCACTCTTGTCGCCTGTATGTTTTCATATCAGCGGTGAGGCTCTCAATGTTATGGATAGGAGAAAAATCTCTTAAGAACGCTGGAAGAATTTTAATACCATCATGAAAACAAAAACAACTTGATTCTATAATCCCGATCAACTCATGATTTAAATACACAGATCTCATAAGGAGACGTAATCACAGTTAAAAATAGAAGCGTAACTGTTACTAATGTTTACATCCAATAAGGACAGCTGATCATCATCTTTTCTATACCAAAGAATCCTACATAACCCTTCTATTCTCTAGAACATCAAACCAATTTCCAACATCTGTCTTGCATATCTTTTGAAGAAAACCATATCGTCTGCTTCTTTTGTTCGGAAGGAGCATTCCCTGTTATTTTCACTCAGTTCGTTCTAATGAACATGGGTTACATGAGATTGCTAATGGAGAGTTGAACCTAACTTGCCTGAGAAATATTTCTAGCCTCTAGCCTGATTCCCCAAACCTGTTTCCCTTCATGATTTGATTATTAAACATGAATATATCACATCATAAAAGATGCCCTCAATGTCGATGAAAATTATCTTGATGATACTTATTGTCAGGCTAGCATTTTCTACCGAAGTTTGATGCCTCAATATTATCTACTATCCATTGTCACTTTTTAAATCAACTCGAAACTCAAAGCTTACTTGAGAAGATTTATATTTCATGTAGGAATTTTATATGTTTCGAAGGAACGAGAACACCTTTTGCATTAACACATTCTCTTTCCACCTCTAACAAACATTCTCATAATATTGCTTTTTACTTTAGGCAACTAGGAACTTCACTCTACTCTAACAAAGAATTTCCTAAACATACAATACCTCTGAAACACAGACAATATGCAGACCAGGTAAAAGAAACAATCGCTCTACTATGTGGAAATCACTAAGATTTCTAAACTTAATAGTACATTGAAATGCAATTACCTAATCACTTTTTTGGGCACCTTCGAAAGATTTATAGAGTGGAATATTGTCAACCTTTGTTGTTGGACAGTTATTGTAAGTAGGGTTTTTTTATCTACGCGTTAAAAATATGAGGGTTTTTTCCCCCACGATCTAACTGAGAACGACCAATTAGCGTCACAATTTATCCACGTGTGATGTAGTAATCGTTGTATGATTTGGACTAACAGGTACGCTTGGAAACGTTTATACTTTACCTTGTGCTCATGTTGCCCTGAAAGGTAAATTTAGTCTATATTCTTTGCAGACGACGTCTAATGAGCCCTATTCCTCGCAAAGTTTCATGGTTTATGTACACTGAACACAATCATTTTGATATGAGTATAGTATTTAGAGGGGTCGGCCTTTTCATACGGTGCTTATAATTCTTCCATTCCATTCTCACTTGATGCATAGTAAAATAGAAATCAAAGACTTAATTCTCTGATTTTCCTACCAAACGTTAGAAAGATCTTACTGCGTTGCAAGAACATGAATGGGATATACTCTAACGAATTCAGGTTTATTAAAAGAATTCATGCTTAAAGTGTAAGATATTGAACTTATGTGCGCTTACAAATTTTACCAAATAAACGTCAGTACATTTCATTTCATAACACGACTTTTATTGTTACATTTAATGACAGCCCATAACAAATCAAAATTCTAACATCATTCACATGACAGGTATATTGGTTTTGAAACTCTCAAACTCCTCTATTTAACATCATTTAAAATTATGTACATTTTAAAAATAACTTTCAATAATATCCTCTACTTGAAACTGTCCAAATTTCTATCACTTCAATGTTTTCCCATCTTCTTTAAACTCCTTGCACGAAATGACCTAAGCCTTGCATGCACGATGCGAAGATCCCTTTCGTGCTGTGTTTCATCCTTCAACATTTTTCAATTATTTATTGTGGTACCTCTGGGAAAAAATTTGATTGTATTGGTAGATATGATGGGTACCCGTAACACGTAATATTTTACAACATATTTATAAACCTCTTACTTCATCTATAGAGGGGTTTCAGGTAGACACTAGACGCGAGGACATATAGTTTAAGATTGAGACACCACAGATTGCAAATACTGGTGACCGTACAGTCCCTGTATGTTTATTGTTTACTGAGATTAAAACAATGATAAAACATAATACTGGCAGCAAGTTATTCTCAAGGTTATGCGTGCATTACTACACTGCGATACAAAGGCGAGTTTATAAAGTACTGTTAAATACCTTTGCCGCAATAGTAGAGGTATTTCCTTTTCGGAACTCTTTTTCCATACAGTAGTGGCAAAATTGTAGAGAGTCAGACTCACTATCCACGGGTCGTGAGTTCAAATCGACCCTGAGCTTGCCTGCCACGATAGCTGAGGTACTGTGCTCTGTCATCTGCTCTCCTGAAAGTAGTAAAACTATGGTTCGGGAGATAGGACAGAGAGGGGACTGCAAGCATGAATAAATTGTCATCTGAAGGCGAAACGTAACCCTGTTCGTAGTAGTGGCTTCGGCCTTGAACAAGGTGAAAAATAGTTTTAAAAAGCAAATACTCATTTGTCGACACTTTCTACAAATGCAATGCTATAATGTATCATCATGCATCAAATATTTGCTTTTCAGGATATCCTTGTTACTTTTCTCTCTTTCTTCTTTCCTTCTTATTTGCAACTCGAAAAACGACCAAGGTGTGGGCAACTAAATGCAGCAATTTTACTGTTATTGGATAGGCCTACGCCACACTTTTAACGGGAGGATTGAATGTGATGTCGTTTAGAGAGCCTTTTCCCTGCAGATTGTATGTACTGGCTGCAGATAAAACTTTAGAATTTCTGACCCTTAAACAATATATATGGACAGCAAAAATAGAGATTTGGAACAAAGTGGTATCTATTGATTATTTAGAAAAAGAAAACTTTGATACATTTGCTGCCAAGCACACTGTCAGCTCGTAGGGAATGTCTGCAACTTATCTATCTATGTTATCTATCCAAACTGAATTCTGTCGGAAGTGTAAAGAAACCGGTGAATAGTGCTATTTCATTCTCTTAGTAGGGCCTTGATAAAAACTGTAATCTGCGTTTAGGTTTTAGTGTAGCTTGTCAAAGCCTGAGATCCAGTGTCTTATCTGGCTAGAATGCTTTCATATTGAGAGATAAGGGACTTTGTGAGATAGGTTTGTCCTATTACCATAAAACATTTCCAATGCACTTTGGCTTGATTTGTGTTTCCTTCCAATTGACGACGCCGATAAATAGTAGCAAGTTGTTTGCGTCACGTGACACGTTTCTTTTGAGCAGATTTATGTAAATGCTGCTAGATATATAATAGATAGCAATTACCTTGTAATAGCAAAGAGTAAAGGACGTTCATAGGAAAGAAGTAAGTCAGAGCTTTATTCCTGGATAGGAGATGATTATACATGAAGAATCTGACTTGAATTGACTTATGGCGAACAGCCACCTGTCTGTTCGAAGATAAAGAATCTACCTGAACGCTATGTGATTACAGTCCATAGCATGAAAGAAAACTTTCAGAGCATCTTTTATAGTCTTTTTCGGTAACCTTGAGTTTACAGGTTTAATTCCCTTGTGAAAATAAAAGTAAGCTGCTATCACTTTTCCCTGACTCTAGCAACCGGATAGTATCGTTTCTTTGAATTAAGGAAACAACAGACTAATAGGAAACGCTTTTTACGTGTCGGTTTTACTAAAGTATAAAAAACAAGAATAGTGTGCAAAATAAAGCGCGCTGAAAACAAAGCTAGACAACCTCGCATCCGAAAACACCAGGTACCCCAGCAAAGACGCGCAACCTGAGAATGTTTTTCATAAAGATACCAGTTTAACATTGTTCTAAGTGGCCAATAGCGCTCCCTGGGATTTATGGTGCTCCTTTCAACTTAGTTGCTCCACATGGTAAACACGAGGTTGGGTACAAAAGCCTCTAGTTATTTATGGCAAGTTTTTAAAAACCATTTTCTTTCTGTCTTGATGACTATTTTGGTCAAGAAGGCAAGTAAACCCTTTTAAATTATTTGGTTATAAAGAATTGGCGAAAATAGATTGAGTGTTATCAAATGGCATGTCTTGATAAACCTAAGTTGCATGTTCCTAATAAGTCTTTGTTGACTAATTTTATTTGATATACTATAACCCCTCTGTTTTGTAGGGAATGAAACTTCAATTATCATTATCAGATTGTTATTGTGTTACGAATAATTTTATTATTATTTATGTTACAAACAATGTACCACCTCTCACCCCCTTCATAGTCAAATTTTATGCTAACAAAGGAGATAAATGATAAATTGTCTTTTGCCTTATTTTTAATATTCAGTTCCATGTAATTTTCAATGACAGCAGTACTGTTCTCGTGGAATTTTCAGGAACTTGCAGGATATGTCCTCAGATCAGAAATCTTAAATTATAAGTTTGAGTTGAAAATTTGTATTTATTTTTATCGTAATGAGGAAAGGGTTATTCTATGCAATGAACTCTTATATGGTTTCGAGGGAGCGGTAAGGATTCTCATTTAAGGAGATATTCAAAGTGGTGGAATGATACTCTCCTTAGTGGCACGGAACACTAAGGGCTTCAACATGCTTTTAACATAATGTACTATTTTTCAGTCCTCTACTAAAAGATGAACGTAAAACATGCATTGCCTCAAGAAACGTCTATGTTGCTTTCCTGAAATAAAGGCTAGAATTTTTTGTCCTGAGAGGCTCTCAAATGTGAAGTATGCCACTGTTTCCTCTTACTGAAAATGAGATTTAGTACGTCATCAAATGACTTCTTGCTAAATGTTTAAGTTTTACGTATCATTTATATTTTTTCAGTTCAGTAATGCTCTTTTGTAGATAAAAATAATTAATGAAATAACATGACGTTGAAAATCTAGGTATGATAAGGCTCCAGGATTGTTTGCTAAGCAACACGATGTTTATAGTATTTTTCATTTGTATATTTCAACAAAATCACTTCTTCACATTATATGACTTTAAAACGGCGATAAAAATTCTCTTAATCTGTTGAGCACTAAAGGCATACCTCAATAATTATGAGGTACAATGACAGCCAAGTGTATATATATTGTATAGCAGTATTTCAAATCGACCTAAGTTAATCTTTTATAGACAAGGCTTACTCTGCAATAGTTACTTTTCAGGGCGCATTCCCTCCCATCAGCTAGCCATTTACTTTACTACAAGTCAGTGTCAGAATTTTACCGTGCGCCACCCCCTTCCTTACACTACATATCAGGCAATCCTTTTGATTCTAAGCAGATATTAAAATCACGTGATATCAGTTAATGTATCATGCTAGGGTTTTAGTAAGTCACAAACTTAACAGATCAGTTTTAGTAGCAGCTTTAAAAGTTAGAGATGCTAGCCATTTTTTGGTCCCCTTTACTCTGTTACTGTTGATTACTAACTAAGAATGTTTCACATCATTCTTGTAGAAGGTATCAGTATTGTTTTAAAGTAGCCGTTTGGATAAAGATTACCCTTCTCTAGCGGTTGTCTTTAAAAAAGCCTCACCTAGTAACTACAGATCTTAGCATTGGGCTTTGAAATGGAAACACCTAGGCTGAAAATCTCACGTTGTGTAGAACGTGTAGAGCATTACTACTTTATGTGAAAACTATTTACAGGGAGGTTTGGGTGAAGACGTCATCGTATTATTTGAAGTGTCAGTATTGCTTTCGACAATGTCCTCCATATAAGAAAGTAGCTTTGAAAAATTGTAGGATTTGGGAAAGTACACCCACCATTCAGTCATATCATCAGCTGGATTTTGTTGATAAATGTCAAGCTATAATCAAGGAATGTAGTGAAATATACACCAAAATCCAAAACGCATATTCTCCCTGTAGTTCTGTATGGCCTCCAATATTTATCATTGGTATAAAGACTTGAAATCTGATTGAGACACCTGAAAATATGCTGATGTACGTTCGAACTGCCCTAAGGTTAACTGATGAAAAAACAAATTGCAACCTACGACAAGCAAACCTGATACCCACTTTCAACCAAATAAATCAGAATTATTCGAAAAGTTTGTTGATGGTACAGAATAATAAAACTGTTCGAAATAGCGAATTCATTTTGTACTAAAAAGCTTTTTTCGTCTGACACTCCTCAGAGTACATTCGTCAGAAAATAA
>JAAAKL020000833.1:0-35995 GCA_010016065.2 Carybdea cf. marsupialis auct. non (Linnaeus, 1758) | reverse complement strand
ATTTATATATATAGAAGATATATGGCAAAGAAAAACAAGATGTTTTTACTATTAATAGTTTCACTTCTGTTGTTATCCTGAGGTAAAAATTTCAAGTTACCAATTGTATCTACCGAACAGAGCACAAACGGTAATAACTCCTATGTGGGCACATCCTGACGAGTTCTAATTTTTCACTCTAACATACTAAAAATAATTATATATATCCAAGCTATAAAAGTACCCAAAACAAAATCGACTTTTCTGTAATAGAACAGGATATTGAAATTTTGGACGTAGGTAAAATGACACTTTCGACAAAGACAATATTCATAGTAAAACCGGCATACTCTTGAATGAAAATCAACAGTCACTCTCTCTAAGGTAGATCAATACATCGTTTCGATTACTTCAAAAACTAAAAACTATATCAACTTACCAACACCATAAATTGAAGCACTAAGTGGTTACGTGCACCTTCACTTTGAAAGACAAAGGCACAGCTGTGGTGGTACGGGATAAAAATAATTACCTTGAGTAAGCATGTAACCACCTGATTGTTACAGAGTATCCAAAAAGATTGAAAGCCATGCAGACGCAGACATTGAATTAAATGCAGCTTGTACTCCTACGGAAATTAGAGCTCGTGGAGATACCACGTCGAAGCCGCTCAATTACGATGAGATACTGATGAGATATCCAGAAGTGTGTTCATTAAGTTTCTGAATTGGCATTTCATCTTTCTCAGGTTACAACTTCCAACATTTAGCTAACAAAATTAATTCATTCATCCAAGATACCAACGTACCTGATATGACTATCCTGGGGAGTGTAGATAAAGTTGTACTGTACTCTAACATCTCTTATCAAGAGGGTGTCAATCATAGAAATTGTGTCAATACTCTTCGTGCGATTTTGTACACACCACAAAGTGTGTCGACCGAAACTTTAATTAAATTGGCAGAACTGATATTAAACAGCAATGTTATTAAACATAATGTGACATACTTTGAGAAAGTTCAGGAGACGGTCATGTGGATCAAAAGGACAGCATCGTAGGACTTTGGAGGAAAGAGCTATACAGTCATTTAATTCTGATGCACTCATGTGGTATCGCCATGAAGATGATATGATTTTTGACAGAATGGCGATAAGGGGGGAGGGACAAGCTTTTAGATTTCTTTTATTATCTGAACGCCCTGCGTCCTACCACAAAATGGGTAGGGTATCAATACAAGTATGGAAGCTGCTCACGGACTTTGATATAAAATCTACGAATATGAACCAATACTTGCAGGCGTATGTCATCCGTACCGCACTAAAAGAGAGATTTCTTACGGAAGTGTTCTGTCTGTAAGACGGATTTGCTTATCAGAGAAAAATGTTTTCAAGAACGTTGACAACAGCTTCAAAATTGGCTTCTAGAAAGAAAAGTCATTCATTTCTTAAGACTTTTACGTGGAAATACCGATTCTGATGTCGATAATTTGAGATCCTGTCAAATTTTTTAACAGTCTAGGTTTGACAGAAATATCAACGATGGACAATAGGAAGGAATTATTTGTATCGATGAAAACATAAATATCACGGATTTGGTGCATGAAATTAGATTTCGACATTATTCCATTTTATACGTTGGTATAGATTACATTAAACATGCTTTACAGCCTTGCTGTCTCAAAATATAGGACAACTTATAAGTAAACGCAAGCAGCTTTGAAATTGAAAGTGTTTTTTAAGTTGTGTTCTTAGTGTACATGTATTTACAATGATGACTGTTTACAAATAGTTTCGTCAAGTGTTTATTTTTAACGTTTCGTTATGTAATCAAAAGCAAATGTTTGCATGAAGGGTTAGTAAACTGTTCATGGAGCTATACAATAAAGAACAAATGAGCGAGATACATGTTAAAACAAACCAAATTCTAAGAATCTACCGTTTGTTAATAACATGGGAGGTTTTGTTATATCTTGGTGGGTGTCGAGTGGTGTAATCATATCTTTTAAGGGAGACATCGACCATCTCGTGTACATTTCACATGAAGTCAATTCTGTTTTATTTGGGAGGCGTGACCTCAAATCGATATTACATGAATAGTGGTCTAAGTAGTGAATTAAAAAAAGGATGGTTTAACAGGTTTTTTGGGAAACTTCCTACTTTTTTTCCTGAAATGATGTTTCTTCTGACCGCTTTCCGCCAGTATTCCTCTTGGGATCTGTTTTTGAAACCATCCATGAAAGTTGCAATTTTTTTTGTGAGTCAAAAGTACTAAAAAAGCTTTTGGAATATGCTGTCAAATGGGATCATGGTCATCATGAAGATTTAACAGTAATCAACTTGGTTATTAAGGATGTCCTCCTACTTGTAATATTGTAGTTTTTACAGTTGTTGACCATGGTATTATAACGTTCTGTTTTCATTTATACAGACCCTTGTCAGATGTTGAATGCGCGATGCAGACACACCTGTTTCAAGGTTAAACCTGATACCGAGAGATGCTCTTGTCCCAATAGTATCTCAAGTGCTGAGAAGGACTTTTGTAACAACCGAACTACAAAATTTGCTATGTATTATGCAGTAAGATCAAAAAGAAATCTTTATCGATACAAAAGCTTGTCGTCATCGTCCTATGAACTTCAGAATGTTTCGCCATCAAATGTCGGTGATATTCAGTCCATAACAATGGACGAAGAAAACGACTACATATACTTGAGTGATACCAGCAAAAGAAAGGTAAGTCTCCAATTTCCTCGCTGTTATCTTCACCAAAAAGGCTTCGATTTTAACCTTTCAACATTTTTTTAATTGCATTACCGTGCCACAATTGTGAAATGTGTGTATTGTCTCGTGCATTATGTTTATACGGTATGTATTCATAACCACTGTACTTTCATATTCTTCCTAATCACCCTGTTTTGGCTACAGTAACTCTATTATTCACTTGTTAGTGTTTATAATTGTTTTGGTAATATTTTCTTTGTTGTAATTATGCTATAAAGTCTTGATTATTTACTTCTTGTTTGGTATATTTGTATATGCAGTGATGAGTATCGATCAAAAAACTTAAACACAATGAAATCTCTTTCTTAATTCAAGAAAAGAAAGTGCTGATAGCCCTCCGCAGCGTTCTGAGGAAGGTTAAAAGCTTTTTTGAATGACACTCAGAAACGTACATCAGTGAAACAGCTATTAAAAGAACAAACATACAGCGGCAAACAAATTGACTAGCTTATATACATATAGCTCTCCGTGAAAAAAATTGTCATCGCGGGGATCGAACTCGGAATCTCTCGCACCGAACACTCTGACTTAAGTACGTCAGAAAAATTTGCAATAGGAAAGCAAGTCACTCATACGGTTAGATTTGGTGAATCTACTTATATTCCAGGTTAAAAATTTTAAATAATCTCACCAAAAATTTAAAAAATTGCCAGCAGGCATGAAAATATTTCTACATACAATACAATCCTAAGTACAATCAGATTCTTTGAAACTTGACGATCAGATCTTCTCGAGTCTTTTTTACACGTACTTTGTCATGCTTTCTAGGCTAAGACCATAACCATTCATTACAACATTCATTTGAAATTAGGTGCGAAATGGTCAGAACGAGGATCACCTCAGTTAACCACACGATAAAGCACATAGTGAAGGGTCTAGCCAAAAAACAGACCAAAAGAACCAAACATGCCTCTATTGCGGAACCTCTTGGTCATTCAGTACGTAAAGCTGGAAGATATTGAGTTCATATTGCCACAACGTTTCCATTTTCTGGACTGATGTTTCTGTATCCCCTGTGACAATGAGAAGAAACTGCCAAACTTCCTTGTGGCTTCCTTCTAAAAATGTTAAGATTAGCCACTCTGGAAGACCAGGCTATCTCCCCCAGAAAACTTTATTTTTAAACATTGCGAAACTGCGATTTATTATTACTGAACCCTTATCTAAAGTGTACAATAGTACTCCCGACAAATTGAATTCCGCTGACTTTTCACTGCAGTGCGCATACTACTCCTTTAGAATCATAGGTAAGATGGCCACATTTGATTCTGTAAGTGCGCTTTTGATATCTATCAATACATGTGTCTCCGTCTCAAGGGTATGATTACATATATGGAAAATTCACCTCTTTCTACAGGGAGGACATCTTAGATTAGAATCATGCACCTCAGGTGCCAACTTGGCTTGTACTAATTTATCTTTTGAGGATTCGGCATGTCTGTATGTGACCATCGGGTTGGTGGAAAAACTCCTTTATGTTCTTCGTCAGATGCGAGTACATTAAAATTGCAGAAAACGATCTTATAAGCACTCGCCAAAAGGCCGCCTACGGCGGCCTACGCTCGTTTCAGTTCACTTCGATCACAAGGGGCCGTCGAGAAGATCTTTTAATGCTTCTTTTTATATTTTTAAAAGCTTTTATAACTTGTATTAACACAATTTTCTGTTATTATTGAATGAAATCATTATTATATATTTATAACTTCAAGCTCATATTACAGAAAAATGCAGAAAATCTAAAAATTATCATAAAAAGTTTCAAAGGTATTCCAATTCTAAACAGCAATTCTAGAGCGCCTACCCATAGGTAAAAAAATGTAAAGTTTCCTCAAAATCTTCGTTTAGTAGGAGTTTTGGAACACACACTTCTACGCATCAATGAATTATGATAAGGATGTGCACATAATGCTGAATTATTGTTAAAGAGCCAGCGTGCCCTTGCCTTTGCTATAGGCACATGCCTTCTGAGAGGGTGCCTCTTTCCTTAGATCCAGCCGTTTTAATTTAGACCAGGGTGAGGTTACAATGTAAAAACGCCTTTGTTTAATGCTTGGTCATCGTATTGGCCTACACATTAAACAGCTGTGTGGGTTGACTGTTTCAAAATATCACCGTATCCAAAAGAGAAACATTTACAGTAATGACATTAGCGGTCAGCTAGATTTTCCTGGAGCAAAGTTTATGTCTTTTATCGATCGTGAACCAAAATGTCTCCATTAAAACTAACGTGAATCTAACAAATAACTGAGTCAAATAAACCTGGAAAAGATGGAGAATTAAACATTCAAGCCCATTGCTTACATGCTTCCATCAGGATAGATATATGCATATTGCTGCAATGAATGCGCAGGTCTGTTTTTCAGAGAGCTGCAGAATGCACCTACCAGTAGCTCCTTGTTTATGGCGTTGATCTGATTCAAAAAAAATTGAAGATGTAGGTATATTGCCAGGCTCAGTTTTTGTCACTGAACAAGCTTTTAACACTTGCACGAAACGATTTAGAATAGTCTGCGCAAATAACCATTTATTTTCTTTATTTATGATGTAGTTGGGTTTTTTATCTTTAAGATAATAAGAATGCACACAGATGGGAGCATCAACAGGACTATCGTTAACTATGTTAACTCGTACGGCATTGCTTTTGACCGGTTTGGAAAGTCTCTGTATTGGACAGACCAATGGAAGCGAGCCATTTATTCATCAGGTCCAGACGGATCGGAACGACGTGTTATAGCAAACAGCAGTTTAAATGACCCAAGGGATATAGCAGTTCACGGGAAGATGAGGTTAGTTAGTATAATGGATTTAATGGTGACATTGATGATAAAAGTACGGGAGTAAGAACTTAATTACACAACATTCTTATAATATGTAGAAGACACAATCAGACAAAAAGTACAATATCAATTTACAAAACAGCAATAAGAGCAGGGGAGAGTAATGTGGAATGTGACAAAAGTAATAGAAAGATCGGTAAATAGGAAAATATCCGTCCCTTTTAAGCCCATTATATATGAAGTAAGATGACCGATTGCTTCTTATTGCATATATGCAGAAGGCGGTTTAGACTCTTATACAGATCCTCGACCTCCTTCACGTTTGAACCATGGAGCAAAAGGGAAGACACTTCCATGCTGACTAATTTAAAATGTTTGACATCTTGCCTGAAGTCGTGTCTCAGCCTTCGGTATCTATTAAGTTAAAATTATCTGTTATATTAGGTTTGCCTCTCAACGTACTGCCAGCTTGACAATTAGTAGAGGGATTTTCTTTCCAAACTTAATATGTATTATTTATAAGCAGACACAGCAAAAGAATTACAAACATTAGGAATATTCGTCTGAAGAGAACGCAACTATTTTGGTTCAGAAATAAATAAGAACTAACAAAAACAAACTGTCCGCCTCAAACAAGAATAAACTCAATGAAATACACCTAAGCCTACCATACAAGTATGTCGGGCTCGGGCCAACTTTGATTACTTTTACAGAAAATAGAACAAGTTGGACGGTTGGAGCAACTTTTTGATAGTTAAAATAATATAACAAGAAGAAGGGAAAAAAAGGAGAAGAAGAAAAAGAAGAAGAAGAAGAAGAAGAAGAAGAAGAAGAAGAAGAAGAAGAAGAGCCATTACATGAGTAAGAGAGTTATTTTGACAAAATACCAATTGATGCCAAAATGAAGGGGCTACATTAATGCGTAGACATTGTAGGATAAATAATCTTGTTAACAAGATATCTTCTCTAGCTCTTGATTCAGAGAAAAAATCCGGTCTTAGGGTAATATTTTAGAGTAAACAGCAAACAATTAAATGATAGTGATAAAAATGATCAGAATAACACTCAGCTGAGATAAATAACAACATAAGCTGTGATCGAAATCAATGATAGTGCTAATGATGATGATGGTGGTAATAAAGCTACTCTCAATCTTCATTATGAGAATGGATCCTTGCCATCCTGATCAACAGACGTAAAATCTGAAATCTTCCTGGTAGATTTACTATCGATACTGCTGCTCTCTGTGTTACTGGAATCACTTAGTGAAGTCTCAACGACAATTGATACATGAGTAAAGGATTCAACAACAAAAACCCCAGTCGACTCGACATTACATGTCAGTTGTAGTTATGATATGCGAATTGACATTGGATCTCACAAATGTGCCAACGCAACCTTTAATTCTATCCAGAATTCTAGTAGGCCCGCGTTCCTATACTTTTGTTGATTTTTTTAAACTTTCTGAATTTTGTTTAAACTTATTTAAAGAGGTTAATGTAAAACCCCTCAAAATCTCCAAATGATGACGTCATAAATACCACCTACAAGAATCAACCAAGGACATCAAGAAATGACCAGGGATAAGAACACTTAGGATAAAAATTTATGGGACTATAAATTAGATAGATTTCATGTAAAATATTTCCTTGCACACAATTTTAGCTTTATCATCTTTGAACCTCAAAATAAGAGTATCTGACATTTTTGCTAGTAAAAGCTATTTCCTTTTTTTTCACCCTGTTCACCAAGTCACCATTACCAACGGGTTACTTTTCCTCTTCGGATTACAATCTATTCATGCTTGCAATCCATGCTATTCGTGCTATTCATGCTATTCATGCATGCAGTCCCCCCTCTGTCCTCTCTCAAAATTTAGCTTCCCTCCGGGATCGGGGCAGGCAAGCTCAGGGTCGGTTCGAACTCTGACACGTCTGGTCGTCTGACACTTTACCACTATCCTTATTGCGGAGTATAGGCCTCTTTCATGTACGGACTGGAAATAAAAATGGCCATTAACACATTGAAAACGACAAAAAATTGGTGTTTTCGTAAGCTTTAAAGATTCAATTCGTAACGGAAACATGAAGAGAAGTGCATAGGCATCACGAAATTGCTTCAAAGTTAAAGCCAAAAAACTATATTTACGACGAATGTACTATTATTCATGGCAGCAGCTGTTCTTTGCTCACCTCTCTAAAGTTCATTTGTCTCTAGAAGTCTGTATCAATTAAGTACGAAAATGCAGGGATGAAAAACTGGTTTAAACAATGTTGATATGCAAACAACTTTGTTGGAATGCTCACAAAATCCATAGCCTTTTGGTGGTATTTAGTTTGACCTTTACATTCAAGAATTATCTGTTGCGATTGGTTTAAAGGTTGAAATACACGGTACCATTAATAGTATCACTTCCTACTGATTTAACTAGTTTAAAATGATAGATGCAAAGTTTTGACTAACTGCAAACTGATTTAAAATTTTCCATGAGTTGGACGTGTTCAACTTCTTCCAACATATTAATTCTCATATGTTATGATACGTGTGGTGTCCCCTAAGAAGCTAATGTTGAATGGCATTATCTTCAAGCAAATGTGAATCTTTGCTGACTAACAGGGTCTTTAATGATAATTACGTAAGCATTCGTGATGCACAAACAAATGATCAGTCGGAGGCTGGATCAGTGTGTTTTTCAAGGCATCGAATCACCAAGAAAACTACACAAGAAAAGGATAATCGGATAAAAAACTGATCGTCCATTTCAGCTTTAAGACGACTGTTCATTGTCAGTAATATATTTTAAACTAAAGACTAATGCAAGATTTCCTCTACGTACTTGATATAAATGTGTCATACATAAATGTGGCATACATTAATTTCATAATGCTGCAGTGATTTATTTCCAGTTCAAACCTCTTTGAGAAAATCTCTTTGATTCATGGTGAACGAGTTATTATAAAATCGCTGTTTCTGGAGAATTTAAATTGAGTGGTAATAACCCTCGTTTCAATTTGAATTTGTTTGGTGTGTCGTGTCTCAGAGCTTTGCAATTCTCAAGTTTTGATAATTTATGTAAAATAAGCAACTTGCACCATCTCCAAGCCTCCACTGTCGCTTGTGGTGTTACATTTTCCTTTGCATGGTCCTACTCATGATTCTTAAATTCTTTCCTTTTAGCTTACTATTTTTAATCGACTTGGGCTGGCCACCAAGAATCTTACAGATGAGAACTGATGGACAGGAGCAAAGATCTGTTGCAACTACGTCACAATTTGATGATGGAAGAATCAGCAAGCCTCTTTCTCTGGCTATCGATGTATTAGAGGATAAACTTTACTACTCAGATACTGTACTTAATAAAATAACAGTTTTTGATATTGTAGCCAATAAAAGCTCGCTGCTAATATCAGAACGATACAAAATGAGTCCATTTTCTATCTCAGTATTCAAGGAAGATGTATACTGGATGGACGTCATAAAATCAGGCATCTATCGAGTAAACAAACGGCACGGTAAAATGCCATCATTAGTCATGGGAAGAATTTACGATCCAAAAGACATTTATGTATACGGAGAATCACAAGATGATGGTAGGACGCTTTGATCATCTGTTCCTAATTATCAATTTATCGAATTACTATTTATTATTATTTACAAAGTGTATATAACAGTACTCTTTGGCTAGATTATTGAATCAGTCGAGGCCAGAAACAAAAAACTGAGTTTAAATGAGGTTGAAACCCGGACCTTACTTTCGGATGAGGAGGGGGTGCGGATTCGTCATTCACGGGGCAAGCTTTCTCAAGTATAAGAGTGTAAATACTGAGGGCTGTTACTTCCTGCTCTCCGCTCTGGCTACATCCCTGCTTTGGAGATGCTCATAGGTACAAACGTAATCAAGGAAAGAGGATTTTCTTTTAAAAGCTATAGCTGGGTACAAAATACATATTTTACCTAAGTATATCTGAAATTTGTAGAAGTTTTTAGATTTTAGTTATCTGAGACCAAATATCTCTTTTAAGGTCTGTACAAAAACAAATTCTCCTGAGTCCTCAGAACCGTCAAACACCATGACAAACTGATAGTACTGTAAAACGTACATGGGTATGAAATAACGTATTGCATTCACAGACATACTTGGGACATACAGTATCCATTGCCAATATCTGCCATAGACGCTCATCCTGACACATAATGTTTGATTTTGACTTGACGTACTTTATTACGTCAATGATTTTGAACATTTATCCGTGTTTTGGAACTGCAAGTATTGAATATGAAGAGGATGCAAGAGAATATAAAACCCAACCAATGTTAAATTCAAGGGGATCATCTTAGTCATTGAATAAATGAAGCAAAGAAAACCCTCTTTCAGAAGCATGCTTTTATGAAATTTGTTACCTAAAGACCTTTTTCTATCACCTTATAAACAGATAGTCATCTGTTTATAAAAGTAAAAAAGGGGCGCCAAATTTTAGTTGGCACCTGGGGAAAGGAATTAGTTACTAACTACTACCTATAGCTTCATTACCAAATTCTGTAAACGCCTCATATTAAGACATGAGTGTATGCGTTTTTGTTGAATGCACGCTAGCATGTAATATGTGGAGTAGTTTTCTTAAATTTCTGAAGTAACTATCTGGGCATGCGCACAAACACGGGGCCTCTTATTGTTATTTCTCATGTCAGTTCCAAATTTAGAAAATTTTATTGCATATAATATCATGAGCGATACAGCATGCCATTTGTGTATTTGTATGAAGCCAACATTACGGAATGCACTTCAATTAATCAATGCTGTAAGCTTATCACTACTTTAATGAGCATCGACTCATCTTCTAGTCTGTTGGGAGGGATTATTTACATTTCATACCTTGCAAGCAGTCTTACTAACAGCAAGGAATAAAGTAGCGCAAATTTCAACTTTCTTTTAATTATTAGGCTGTTATTGCACCCACGAAAAAAGTAATACATCTTTCAATATTTGTATTGACTGTCCGGTAGGTTTCTGTTCTAAGTGCTATTAAGACCATGAAAAGCATTTATCTGTCTAATTGTGATAAAGCAATTTAGTAGGAGACCCTTTCAGTAGTGGATGGAAGGGTAGCATAATGTCTTATCGATTTCTCCTATACGGAATCATTGCATTAGCAGACTTTAAAAAAGACTCGCATTTTGGGGGTTGCAGGGTATGATGATTGTCAGGAAATCTCTTAAGCATTGTTGAGCGTCTTGCAGTGTGATGTCTAATTCTTTTCACTCTTCACCTTCTTTCCCCCCCCCCCCCCCACCCCTTCTTACAAAACGTTGTATGCTCATGCAACACAAAGCCTCCTTTTACCTATATACGGTAACGTCTTTCGCTTGTAGAGAATAGGATGCTTACGAAAGCTGACTGTTCTACTAAATGGTATAAATAAGGAACATTTTATGCATATGTCCTGCTATGACTTATTGCACTTTTACAAGAAACAAATGGTCATTCTTCTAAGTTATTAATAAAAAACACTTCAATGTCTGCCCTTCACGGCTATTTTTGATAATTTTGATTGTTAGGAGTTTAGCTGAAGAACACCAGTTTGCACTTTGGTAACTCTTTTATGCATTTTCCTTTCAGATTACAAGAAAACTTACAAATACTCATCCTATACGACATGCAACACGTCATGTAACATGGCTGTTACATCAGATCAACGTCTTCCTCAATGCCCACTTGGCTATAGAAAAACAAAAGATTATTTTGGTTGCTACAAGTTCAGTTGTAACAATTACTATTCCAACATATATTGTCGTTGTCAGGATTGGGGTACTTGCCATGCCACGAAAGAACTCAACATTTCATGTTACTATGGTCGTAACACTCAATTTGCTGTACGCGAATGTGAACAGAGTAAGCTTGATAGTATACTAGTAATTTCTATAAAATTTTATTTACCTCTCCTACAGTTTCCTTATCCTCCTCATCATCATCGGTTGACTTGTGTCAGAATATCACGGCTTATTCTCCTCCGCACTGCACTGTTCACCATTGTTTAATTTAGATTTTTTAATTGGGATATCAAAGGTACATATGATAGTATCTACAAAGGTGAGTTTTCAGAAGTGAACTTTTCTGGAAGGCTTCCACAGAAAAAGTGATGATACTACTTCTTTATCAGCACGTTGACAGTGGCCAGCATACTCCAGGGGACGATAGTTTCCTGCTAATATCTTCAAGTGGCATTCTTAATAGAAGCACCTTGCTAAGATCTCCCATGGTGGTGACCGCATCCATAAAGGACTAAAAATAAACTTACAAGCTTATTTGACCTCGGAACTATCATTTTTTGTCTTCATTATTGACGAGATAAGATACCATATTTTAGAATTTGCACCCTTGTTTTAAGTTACCGTCAAAAATATGTCAACGTTGGAAAACAGTTAATGGAATAATAAACCAATAACGTTTCAAGATATACAAGGTAAAGTTGCTGTTTCTAAAACATAGCAACTGCAACAAGGGATAATAAGAACATGCCGTCACATTAAAAGTGGCTTTCTTAGCAACTCCACCTATTCTAATCTGGAAAAGATGATTGTAACCTTTTATATTTCTACAGCAACCTATTGAAAACATGTTCGGACTGTAGATCGTATTATGTTGAGGCTATGCTGCACCTTCAAAGTGTTAGAACTTTTGCCTTACTTTAAAAATGAGAAAACAATGTAGCCTACCTACAGAGTTGAAACTGCCGATTGCCACCAGTTAAAGCTCAAACACTAACTTGCCAACTGGAAAGGACTTCTCTTTAACCAGGAAGACGCAGATGATCGTAGAGACAGAGAGGGAGAAACCTAGAATTACTTCTTTCCTATCACTATTAAATTGCAACGTTTAACTACTCCCCCATCAAGCTTTGTATTGTAAACTATTTTTCAAGCTTTTGGATATTTCAAAATTTATTTATTTACGACTCCTTACTGATAATTGCGAGAAAGAACAAGGTTGACTTGACAAGAGAAACTGTTTATAAAACGAGTTTGTAGGTATTCTTTAGTTATCATTCGAGTATAGGAGTCATTTAAATTGTTATACTTAGAAGTCGAAAGAAAGAGCGCCAAGTAGAATATTTGCACACTGGGCTGGGCATCCTGAACCGATGGCTGTGTCAATAAAGATGGACTTCACTTAAAAAGGCCGGTGCAGATATCGACACGAATTTATCCAACAGCACTATACGCGTATCAACGATCAGATAGGTGTACGAAACTATAGTTTGGTGCCATCCTGTTGCCTTGTAGGCATTTGCGCGCAACTAATGAGTAATGTTTATGTGTAACGTCAGTCGAAAAACAAGCATTTATTCTATTCTTGCAAATGAGAAAGTATCTGTATGAAACATGAGCGTGTGATTGCTAAAGGGTAAATATGCTAAATTTCAAAGTTACGAAAGGTAACCATACTTGCTGAAAGATAATGTTTTATAGCTAAGAGGTCAAGAGATTGTATGCGTTAGAAATGGACTTTTAGCAAATTTGCAACAGTTGGCAGGACCACCGCGATAATTCACTTTTTGCATTACGGAATAACTTTTCACTCTTCTACAACATGAAAGATAGTTAAAACTACACGCGCATACGAGAAAATATTCTCCTAGCCTGACGATGTGAGAGTTCTCTTTGGAAAAGTAGCTCAGAAAAATACTATGTCTAAAGACATGATAAGATCTACTGTTTCTAGTAACATATCCTAAGTATGATCTCTCTGCACACTTGTATTTACGTTTCTCTTGTTTGCCTCCCATGCCTAGCTATTCGACCAGGGTACTGCAACATTTCTTACAATTGCAATCCCAAGAGTAAAAAGAATGATTGCCATGGTGACCAAGATTGTCCAGAGAAGAGAAAATGCTGCGAAACGCCTTGTGGCAACAAATGCGCGTTGCCATTGAAACATCCTCATCGTAAGTTGCATTGTTTACATTTTTTGACATTTTTTGCACTTTTCTTCTTATTCAAGCGTCGTCATTTTCATGCGTTTTCACTAAAATCGAAAAAATGGGCAAAAATGTTCGATTTATTGACAGTAAATAGTTCTAAGGCTCTTAATATATGGTGTGGCATGGCACAGGCTAGGGAAGGTTATCAGCATACTGTTACTGCCTCTTGACAGGTTCTGTTACGTTCTGTTACGTAGTAGGTGTTGTAACAATCTGATAAATACATAAAAAGATGAAGGTCGGGATTTTTTTTGCTTCATGTCTTAGTAGTAAATTGATGAAGGGAAAAGAGAAAAGGCACACTCTTTCCTGGTATATATAAAACCAGTCTTTATGAGGCTTGGAATTGATACTGTATATTGTATCAGGGTAATGATAACGGAAAAAAACCGGAAAAGAATCCTCTTAAAAACATTTTTAACCAATTATTTGATTTCATCACTTCCATAAACCTTATTATTTTCAACACCAATACTAGTTGTCCTACTGCCTTTCCCTAAGCTTTCCATGCAAATTACCAAATTTTGCCTCTGGATGGTTTCCTTTGTCCCGTCTCCTGCTCTCAATTTTTGTTGCTAGCTGTCACACCGCACTCCTTTCTATATACATTTCATGCTAATCTTAATGTAGTAACGCTTGTTTTATTAAAACATAAAGTATGTTCATCTTGTCGTTAATAGACTAAGAAACGAAGACATGAGTGATTTATAACAAAAATTAGTAGAGCTGCAAATCGATAGAGTAGTTTACCAAGCCATGGTTATTAACAGCATGTTTTCAGTATTTTTCATGATTTTAGATATTGCAATAAGGGTAGTCTCTTGTATTTTAAAAGTTAGGAATAAATGCAAACCACAGCTGTAAAGATATGAAAACTAGATTTATTAAATAATGCAAATGATCTTTTGGCCTCGTAGGGAAAGAACTAAAGAAAGCTAAGACAACAATAATGTTATGGTGATTCTTGAAACAGTCGAATTTGACTGACCAATCATGGAATAGATATTAAGAATTGTTCGGCAGCTACAGACTAACGGGCTTTGCAAACATTAAATACAATTAAGCTACACATTTTTACATGTTCCAACGTGGATCATATTTGCCTGTCGCCATAGTCCGCTTAGCTATAAGAGATAGATAGAGGTCCCAGTATTATCCTCTAGGGGTTTTGCTTTGTTCATCTCTTTTTTATGTGATGAGAGAATAGATATTGTCTGATCAGCTCAATTCTTATTGATGCTATCTATAATACTTCTCTTTTTGCAACTTTCTTCTCTTCTCTTCAACCATTTGTGCCCTTATGGTTTATCTGTATTTCTGTAAGCCTATATCTACGTATATTATTTGTTTACCATTTGATTACTGATATAATGACGACATTCATATCTTTTGCTTTCAGCTATGTCTTCATGGCATAATTTGTTACCTTGTTTATATACACTTTGAGCCATCCCAAAATAGTTTATCTTTCGATTTATTGATGTAGATATTTCCAATAGATATTTATGGAGTTGCAAAAATCATTTGACTCAACTTTATATCTTATGGCGATATTTCTTTCCCTAACATTATATAGCCGATACACGTTGCAGCACTCTTCGAAAGCCTTGCAGTCACTTCTGTCACCAAAAAAGTGAATTAGAAATCAAATGCGGATGCCCAGGCTCGATGTCATTAAAAGGGGATGGAAGAACATGCGTCAAGAGACCTGCTAAATACAACATTATTTTTAATACACTATACGGAAAATTGTACCGTTACAAACGATTTGTCAATCCCGATGCTTCCACCTTGAACCTATTACATTCATTCTCATATTCAAAAGTAATAGATGCCACCGCTTATGACCAGGAAGCAGATATGTGGTACTGGAGTGATACATCTAGAAAAGAGGTTAGATATTGCCCTCTTATATTAGAACAAATATTAGAAGAGATTTTTTTACGGTATCAAATACATTAAATTTTGAACGCTTAACTTTACAACAAAGAAACTAGACCACACCTCAATAAATCTTTTTACAACTGTTATATTAACTCCTACTTCAAGAGAAAACCAATAGCAGGACTAGTACATTAGCACACCTTTTATAATGGAATAAGCCTTAGATAATGAAATTCAGTTTCATAATCTCTGGATAAATAAACTATTTTTGGTTATAAGGATATTTCGCCTGCTACGCAAAGTATCGAATGTATTCCGGAGCCCAAGGCTGGGTTTTTGTAACCCTAAAAGGTGTAGGGGTGGAAACTTTTCCTTTTGTTGGAAATTCGAATGAAACAGCTATAGTTTTATGACATAACTAAAAAGCAGTTCATATAATCTTCTCGGCCTTAGGAGTTTGTTACATTCTTTATGTATTTTGATTAAACTGTTTCTATGAAATGATATGGTCCTAGAATGTAGGATATGTTGTTGATGTGGTTGTGATGGTGAAGAGGTTAAATGGTTTCTCTGATCTTCCTTGTTATTGTGTTGATCTGTCTGTCTAGCATCTGCTATTTCTCCGTTCGAAGTTAATATCCGACAGTGTTCCGCGATCTCGTGGTTCTTTATTTCGTTTTCGACTGCTGTCTTGTGTTCTTTTTACACCTGACATACGGTAGGTTTGGATTCAGCAATGTATGATGCTAGGCAGTCTCTTCATCTTAACTTTTATACGTTAATGTTGGTTTGTTCTGAAGAAATGGGGTCCTTTCGTTTTGATAGTGTCTTGGGTAAGGTGGAGGCGGTGAGGATAGAACATCGGTTATTGTGCTTTTATTATAATGAGATGGTCTTGCAATGTTATTATACGGTAGTTTACTTGCTTCTCAGAGGGGGGAATACATTAAAAAGGTAGTTCATCGTGATCATCTTTCTGTTGAGCAACAGTCGACCAGAACGTTTCACCATCTGGATTTATCTTCAGCTAGTTGGATTAACCGACCTTTCGACATTACCCCAAGGCTGTCACGATCTCGAATTTATACCAGGAAGTCAATTTTTGTAGTTTCTTGTTTTCTCGTTCCATATGTGGTCATATATGTGAAATGTAAGAGAGCGATCTCATCATGTTCATCCTGACTTGATTGAAGTAAGCAAGTTAGCTTCTCAGAACTTCCGAGACGAGACATTGGGAGCTTTTTGCCTGGTTTTAGATGTTGCAATTGGATACCGTTTCCGTTCTCTTGATTTTCAGCATTATGTAGTAGCAAGACGTTGCAACTGCATATGTGCTCTTGTTCATTTCATTTAGGGGTTTTTACCACATCCATACATCAATTCGGAATGTGGTTAGTGTGATATGAAAGTAACGTCGTAACTGAACATGAAAATGTGTGGCAAAATACCGGCTAAAATGACAAGGAATCTTTGTAGGAAGGTTCCAGTTAAGTTTTAAGTTTTATATCTTTTATGATGAGCACACTATCACAGGAGAAAGACATCGGCGGGCAAATTTGATTCCTTCTTTATGGAAAAGAATTTATTCTCAGGCTTTAATGCAAAAAACGACCCATTCTATTTCATTCTTCCAACGGTAGCAAAAATTTTTAACGATTTCAAATGCCATTGATGCCAACATGCAAGCAAAGTACTGTGAAAGTTTGTAAGATGTGACTTTAATTATAAGACCCTAATTTAAACTGTATTTTCTTATAACACTGGTAAAGGTAATCCCTCTCCGCTGTCTTATGTGATCAAAACATGAAATTAATAGGAGTTTATTCAATAAGCAAGTTTATTTGCATGATAAATCACGAGTTGTCAACTTATCTAGTTGGTAGAAATCACAATTAGTATGATGACACGTATAACATTTCAATGCATTCTGCGTGGATTTTTCTACTAAACGTATTTTATTCCATTTTATTATGCCTTTCATTGTCATACTTCAGGGTAAACCACGTTTCTACAAGTTTATTTGTCATTGCTTAAAGTACATTAGTTAGTTAGTGTTCTGCCAAGTTTTAGAATGGTAGTTATGGTATCTTCTGATTTTTCATTATGTTTCTCGTTGAAAAGTTACTGGGCAGATCACATTCCTGGGCCTGCCTAACGACTTTTGACCGTAGCACCCGTAGAATGACTTTGATCAGGAGCATCCTTTATAATTAAACCATAGCACTTACTATCACTTACGAAATTTCAAGTCTGCATTCTAATATCCTTGGATACAATTCCATAAAAATCAGTGATGAGTACTATGTTCAGCGTATTGATACATTTTCCTAATCAAAGCACGTTGTCTTTCCTTTCCCATTTAGATTTCTCGAATGCACCCTAACGGTAGCAATTCAAAGGTCCTAGTTACTGGAGTATATTCAAGAGGCATAGCATTTGATCCAGTCTACAGAAACCTTTACATTGCAAACAAATATGAAAAAAGCGTAGTTGTAATAAATGTAAAAGAATCCATGAGAGCCACCATTGTGGATTCAAACCTTTCAGGCCCCGAGGATGTTGAAGTGTACTCGGAGAAAAAGTGAGCAATTTTTCTTGAAGGCCTTCAACTTCTGTTATTTTGTTTAAGTTGTAGTTTAACGTGATGCTACTATTTTATTCCAATTACAAAGATGTTTCTGTTCACAGTTAGTACGGGTGAACCATCGTATGTAATTTTCGACTAGATAGTTTTAGCTCCGCCCCATCACTTCTCAAGGATGTCTATTCACTATTTACTTTAAGTAGGATGGCCTTTTCCATCTCTCTTATCAAATCCAATACCTCATAACAAAATACCGTTTTCTAATAGAGAAGGATAAATCTCTCATTCTCTCATCTTGGTTTAATTGGCGATATTGACAACTATCGTTTTGAACTAAAACGGCAAAACCTTGATCGATCGAAGTGGAGGCATTTTATCTATGATTTTCCCGCACCTCCTTGTTCGAAAAGAATTTCTCAAAGCAAGGTACCCATGCCACCTTCGTTTCAAACCTAGTTGCCTTTCGCTATTTTGGTCTTGCTATCTACAATACATCATTGAAAAGAGCAAGGCAAGAGAACAATTGAAGGGAAAATTTCTAACTCGCTAAGTTCAAATATGGACGAGTTATGGCACTGATAGTTTTTTTAAATATTTGGAACAGCGAAATTTCCTTGGTATGAAAATGATGTCGTTCCCTATAACTATTGTTTGAGTCATATTATCTTCAGAGTTATGATTTGGCCATTACAGAGACAGTTAACATTCATTCCTCACTAAGTACCAGATATATCTTGACAGATATGGAACTTCTACAAGCATGCTGACATTAATAAAGAACCAGGCACAGAGTACAGGTAGATAAATGGTGCAACAGATGTGACAATAAGGGCCTGAAAGTTTCTTGTTAATGGTCATATTTACTCTCCAAACCTACACGATATTCTCAATCATGGACATAAATAGACTTTTGAAACACACACGACAAACACAAAGCCCATGAAAGTTTTGGTATATCTAATTTATACTAGAAAGTGACGACAGTAGATGTCTTCTTTTGAGAGACAGATAGGGGCTACCACTTTACGATCAACGTGCTAATTAAGGTAGCTGTATGAAAGTCTTGAAAATTCAAGGAGATATATATGTCATGTCTATGTCATATCTATGTCATATCTATGTCTTATTTATGTCATATCTATGTCATATCTATGTCATATCTATGTCATATCTATGTCATATTTATGTCATATTTATGTCATATCTATGTCACATCCATGCCAATCTCTTCGTCTGGACACAAGTTTTGTTTTCGATAAAGCCCAAAGAATGAAATCGTCAACAATTTTATTCCTTTTTTAACCTGCCCTTTAATCTTTAGCAAGAAATTTACCATACAGGACGTGCAGTTTACAAACGTACCTATTATTGGGGAAGGGTTTAAAACTATGACACAATTTCTGTACTGTATTTTTGTCTACGTTGGAAGAGAGTTAAATTAATGCACGTTCCTTAGCAGGCAACCTACTAGAATATAAAAGTGACTTAAAATACTTTACAAGAAGAGAAAATAGTAAAGGGAATCTATAAGGCTGAAAACATGGATTAAGAAAGGTGTGCTATGAGTACCAAATAATAAATGTGATTGTGCGCCGACGCTCTCTTGCGATCGTATCTTTTTATTGGCCATTACTAACGAGAAGCATCATTCACAAGACTCCACCTACGACACTGTATGACGCCATATGTTAAATTTGCCAAAAAGAAAAATCAGAATGAGAAAAATGGCACCTCTCCTATAATGCATGTAACGCAATAACTACTTTGTATATGCACACAGTAACCCCATCCAGACTGCTTGTCTTATTTTGACATTCTCGAGACAATTAGGATAACATTCTGGAAATATTTTTACGTTTTACGAAGTCTTTAATTGTATGTCAAAAAATATAAAAATCACAAGATCTTTAAGATGTGAACTAAAGGTAGACCTACCTTTAATGTCCCCCACGTTCCAATGTCGGGGATTGGATTCAATTATTAAAATTTTTTCCCTTTTCTCTTCTGCATTTGTGTATACAAAAGGACGAGTAATACAGCAAATAGAAATCTGCCTATAGCAAAAGTGACAACCCCACAACCTTAGCTATGCTTGACGTATTTGTAGGTCACCTTCTTTCAACGGCACTTATTCTATGTACTTCTCGTGGAAGACGGTCTAAGCATTTATGCACCATTTTTGTTTAGCACTGTGGCCTTTCTTAGAACATATAGTGCCTAAAATTTCTTTGATATTACTTGATGGGGTCCCCATTCATTACATATTTGATTTTTTTCTTGTTTTGCACACTACAGTTTGCTGTTTGTTGCTGATTCTAGTAGTCGATCGAAAATTGAACAAATGAATCTTGATGGAACTAACAGGAAAACGATCGCCGGTAATTCTGGTGCACCTGTTTCATTGCCCGCAGCATTACATGTTGATCGCAAAAAGGAAAGACTTTATTACATAGACAAGTCATATAACAATATGCTGGCATACGATATTAACACTGGACGAACGTTTCTAGTCACATCCAGCTCTGGTATGTATTATTTTCGGAACGTCATTGATATTGCAATTTACAAGGATCAAGTCTTTTGGTCACCATCATCCTGGACTGGTGTATTCCAATCAGAACTCAGAAGGCCGATTATTTATTCGAAATTATCTAATCACCTAAAGGCTAGACATCTGGTTGTTTATTCGGACATTGAAGATGACGGTAAGTATTTAAAGAGTTAAAACTGATGCATCTCTACAATGTTAGGTGAAATAGATTGATTATCTTGCACTTGTTGTTATACTAAATCAATAGACTCTGAATTAGGTTCAGCAAATTCCTCGTGACCAATCAGATTTGCTTGATAAGAACAAATTTGAACAATGATTCCGTAGCTTAGAACCTTACAAAAACTTTTTTCAGTATTGATAGAAATTTTGCAAGAAGGAGGCGTCTTTGTATGACTTAAGAGTGCAATCAGAAAACTTTTATGATATGATTAGTGGAGTGCAAATAATCGCATCTCTTATGTCATCTTTGCATAATTTAAGAAAAGAATGCGTTAGGTGTCAATTTCGAACGCTATTTTACGACTTGGTTCTTGGTTTCAATGCTGATGTTATTTTTAGCGTATTGTTGTACGTTTCGAGCGAAAACTGACAATACTTGCAGTATCGCTAATTTTTATTTCAAACAGATTTAGTCAGATTATGTTAGCAATACCTGGATCAATACGATGTGTTTCCTCCAATAGTTGGGGCTTTTGTTCTACATAGAAATCAATTGAATCCCAATGTATATTGCCATAAGAGATCTGGGTCGACCAATGTTCTTATGGGGACAAATTGTAGCCCTATTCTTGCGCCTCTTAATGATGATGCGTCAATATGTTGCGTATTGTCCCAGTACGCGGTTGACAACAAATCGCTTGCAAATAAATGAGTAAATATTCTTTTAACCCTCTCTTGATCTGGACTGCACATGAAATTGGTTAGGATCCAAGAGAATTGCAAACCTGGAATTATTAGAGAACCTGGTTCCTATCCTGCAAAACGTAAAATGAGACAATTAAACAGACAAGTCATTTTGATCAAGAAGCTTTTCGCTCATTCTCGTCAGTTGATCTACATCGGTAAGGAACTACTGTACAAAGAGACTATTTATACATACAGAAGGATCGAAATTAACAATATGCGGGCGCAGAAGGAAACATAACATGAGGTACGGGCGCTTAAACATTGACAACTTGCAAACAAACTCCTTTTGCCTACACAAACTTGGTTGATATACATCAATATACATTGATTCTAACACAGAAAGATGAAACTTAGAACGACCCCTACTTAAAATTCTAAAATGTCCATTGTCATATTTTTCACGACAGTCAGAATTGTCAAATTGAAATTGAAATTGTCAAAATGAGTTGCCTGTTTAATTGTCTCTTTAAGTTCTGTAGCACCACGAATTTGTTCAAAACGTAAAATAGGAGTTTGATTCCTAGTTTAAAAAAGCTGATCTTCTGAAGAGCTTGTGTTGGCTGCAACGTACAGAATTTATTCAGAAAAGCTAAAGATTTGTTTTCAGTGCGCTTGCGAGAAATGAAATCATAACAGTATACCATGTAGTGAGACACGTCCTAAAGATGACTTTCTTTCAACTTGATTGTTGTTTGTGTGAGAAGGTGTTACGTCTCTACTCTCTTATTTCCTCCTAGACTACAAAAGAATTTTCAGGTATCAATACGCTAGCTCAGCCTGTCGTTCGTATTGTTCAATCCACGTACTACCTTCAATACGATTCCCAAATTGTCCAGAAGGGTACAAAATAGGAAGGAAAATCAGAAATTGTATTAACTGTTATGCATATGTTTCCTATCAATCGGGATATCGTTGCTATTGCAATGACTGGGTAACATGTGCTCATAGACAGGAGCACAAAAGTCCTTGCAGCTATTACTCAAGATACTTTCACGTTGCTGCTACGGAGTGTATACAAAGTAAGTATGACCCTATATCAGAGGTACCCATTTTTGTCTCTTCTTAGGGACACCTCTCCATGTAGGGGATGTTACTTGTAAAGCCCTTGGTGAATTTGTACATCACATATGATGGCTATATGCATGTTATAAAGATGTAACATGGTTTGATGAGTATTTTTGTCGATAAGAATTACACTTATGTTGCTATTGTGTATGAATACTTGGACCAAAAAAGCAGAAAAAATCGTTTCGGTTCTCAATAACTTTCCTCAAAGTGTTACTTGCTGACCCAACGTTACTAAAGACCAATCTGACATTGTAGTTTTGATATACGACGAACTACTATGGAATGGTAGTTGTGATATAAGACGGACCAGTATGGAATTGTAGTTGCGATTTAAGACGAACTTGTATGGAATTGTAGTTGTGATTTAAGACGAACTACTATGGAATTGTAGTTGTGATTTAAGACGAACAAGTATGGAATTGTAGTTGTAATATAACACGAAACAAGTATGGAATTATAGTTGTGACTAAGATGAATCAATATGGCATTGTAGTTGTGTTTTAAGGCAAGCAAGTATGGAATTGTAGTTGTGATTTAAGACGAACAAGAATGGAATTGTCGATGTGATATAAGATGAAGAAGAATGGAATTGTCGATGTGATTTAAGATTAACTAATGTGGCATTATAGCTGTGTTTTAAAACGAGCATAGTATTGAATTGTAGATGTGATTGAAGACAAACAAGAATGAAATTGTTGATGTGATATAAGACGAACAAATATGCAATTGCAGTTTTGATTTAAGACGAATATAGTATTGAATTGTAATTGTGATTTAAGACAAATAAGAATGAAATTGTAGTTGTGATTTAAGACAAACAAGAATGGTATTGTAGATGTGATTGAAGACAGACAAGAATGAAATTGTAGATGTGATATAAGACGAACAAGTATGCAATTGCAGTTGTGGTTTAAGACGAACATAGTATTGAATTGTAATTGTGATTGAAGATGAACAAGAATGAGATTGTAGTTGTGATTTAAGGCAAACAAGAATGATATTGTAGATGTGATTGAAGACAGACAAGAATGAGATTGTAGTTGTGATATAAGACGAACAAGTATGCAATTGTAGTTGTGATTTAAGACGAACATAGTATTGAATTATAGATATGATTGAAGACAAACAAGAATGAAATTGTTGATGTGATATAAGACTAACAAGTATGCAATTGCAGTTGTGTTTTAAGAGGAACGTAATATTGAATTGTAACTGTGATTTAAGACGAACGTAATATTGAATTGTAGTTTTGATTTAAGACGAACAAGAATGGTATTGTAAATGTGATTTACCTAGGTTTGCAATACATTATTAGCCATCCTTCAACAACACGCGTTTCTGAGCCAAAGGTACTGTCATTTGTAAAGACAAATTAATTTTTGTTTTACCTATCTTACATTTTATAATTTATGGTTGATATGGTCGCTGACAGCTTTCTTAAACAGGGATGGTAGCCAAAATTTTTTCAAGAAACCACAATTTATTTTGGAACAATTAAGTCCTTTAAATTTGCTGCCACAATTTTTGTAATTCTATCAAACGAAGGAGGAATATGATTTATACCAATCTTCCAATCCAATTCTCCTTTCCAATAACAACACTACGTCATGATGACAAAATTGGTTACTAGGGGAATTGTATCTTTTCAACGTTAGGTTTGGATAAATTGCAAGATTGACTTCACGGAGAAATGGATGGATGTGTCCCTAAAGTTCCCCCGCGGTCATGGTACTGATGGTTGACCTTGCAATTAGATTTAATATCTAGCCTCAGCCATCAACAACCTCATGGAAAATCATGTTAAATAGCATCAACCCGTTCATCGGAAAATTTATAAATATCCTCGACTATAATGAAATTTTTTAACAATGTTTAAGCGATTTGCTACTTCTTGATTGTGCTAAATTTTAACACACTCTTTTTTGCCAGGTCCCTGAATGCAAATTCAGGTACAGCATAACCCTTTAGCCATGCATTTCTCTACAAGTAACCAGACCCTTCTTGCAGGCAGTTGCTGTAAGACAATCAAGCGGTGATCGAGGGTAGAGTCCCATTGCGTTTCGCACGTTCTCTTAACGTTAATAGTATTAAAGCTGCATATGAAAGAACACAATACTGGCTTTCCAACTAGACCATACTTGTTTTTGTACTGTTAGTGGTTGGAGAGGAAAAGAAGTCTGAAATTTGAAAAGAACTGTAAAACTTTGACTGTATTCCTGTAAAAGTACTTTACGTAATAGGTTAAGTGTGACAATGTTACTGATAGTTCTTCTATTTTGGATCATAGCTATTCGGCCTGGATACTGCAATGCATCCTTTCATGTAACCTGTAAGCCATTCGAAAGACCGTCTGATAAATGTCATGCTGACCAAGATTGCCCTGGAAGACAGAAATGCTGTCCAGCGGCTTGCGGGAAAAGGTGCTTTAATCCTTTGAAGAAACCTCTTGGTTAGTAACTTTCCGGTACTGGTATTAGTATAAGCTAATTTCTCATGCCTTCTTTACACCGTGTATTCCCCTTGAAATGCCAAGAGCGGTGCCCATATACATAGACCTTGTTATTGCAGTATGGGGCACTTAAACACCGGATGTCCTACCTGACGTCACCAATGGCCCTTCTTGGAATTAAACCCAGACCTTTCTGGGACTGAAGACAAGGACTTATCAACTAGACCCAGGCGGCTAGATACAAGGTGTTAGCCTAGTTGTGAAATCAAATAGTGGTTTCCACACAATCAATTAATAACATCCAACAACAAATGTAATTAATCAATAAATAGCTTATCTGTAAAACATTTTTTTTCTATTTCAATCGAAATGGAAGATGTACAATTCAGTGATCCAGCAATCAAATTGCTCAGAGACTAATATGACGTGTACTATAAAACATTTCATTATTCATATTATCAAAAGATGTAGATTAAGAATTTTGTTGGAAGAAGGGCACCTTTATCCACACATTTCCTTGTAATAGTTTACCATAACCATATGATCTATCGGAAGATGTATGTTGCACTGAAAGCATTCAAAACGGCAACTACTGCTGAAACGTACTTGTTGTCACTAATATGTCACCCAGACATCGTAGAATTAGACCTGTACAAAGCAAGAGAGCAAGGTGTTGCTCCCCTCCCAGAATGTCTGTATCAAATGCAAATTTTTGTAGAGGAAAACACAAAAAACTAATTTTTAAGGTTGCGTCCACCTCTCACCTTCAGTGAGCATTATGTAAAGCATTGGTGTAGATGCGGTAATGGACACTTAGACAATTTCCTACTAGGAATTGCATTTGCACCAAGCAAGCATTATTTATAAAAACATATATATTCTTCATTTATTCTTGCGAGAAAACGGTCTAAAGATGGATAACAAGTTAAAATTGTAGTGTTTCATTACGAAGAGGAACTACATATTCGCTAGTTGGATAGCAACCTAGCCAAATTGTTCGAAGTGGCATTTGTTTTAGAAAACTGAGAGCAGGAGTATAATTGTATAGGGTAGATGGTGTACTGCATGAGTGTAACTGTGAATGCATTTGCGTATGTATGTGGGGAGATATGTATTGTTCTAACGAAATCAATTAATATCATTACTATTACTTCTTACAAAAAGCAAAAGTTGATATACAGCTGAGCAATGTTAGTAAAGGATTTCACACCTTACTACGTTTATAACTGCAATATTTGCTTCTGGTGATATTGGATCTTTTAACTGCTTAACCATATCGAGCTCTATATTTTAAGGGGATAAAGGAGTTCGTTTGCAGGCATTCTAAAGTAAATCAGACACACAACGGACATTTCCTGTCTTTAAAACTTTCAAAAGGTTCATGAACCTAATTACGACAGTTTTCCACTCACCTTGTCTGCTGTGAAACGTAGCAATTACATCATCAGTAAAATAGTTGCTTACATTGGCCTTACCCTCTCCTGTAATCCGAGCGCAAGTGTCTGTTGAATACCCGAAAAGTCAATTTATTTTCCTTTGAAAGAATGTAAATAACTTCAAAAATTATTGGGAGTTGAAGGAGAGTCCCTCAAAACAGGAGACAAACAGAGACAGACATATTAAAAAGGAATAGGTTGAAAAGAGAAGTCTGCCGAGCATTCCTTAGTCCAAGAAATATGAGAATACATTGACGAGAGTTTATGTAATAAGTAGTGTGAGGAGACAGATCAAGAAAGGGGCAGATGAAGGCTATTAACCAATTGACAATTGGTACTTAAAACGATTTATAATTGTGACTGTATCAATTGATCTGACAATTTTTCCAACTTAATATATTGATTCATACAAAAGAACTGATGGCAATGGGATATTGTATTGTAAAACTGTTAAGGGAAAGATATAATACGACAACTAGAAAGTTATTATACTTTTTTTGGAGTGAAAAATACGCAACAGATAGCTCTTTCCTTGGCCTATTTTTTGGTTTAGAATCTCACCCTCGCTTTGAGAGAGATATCAGGGTTTCTCGAGAGAGCATGATGATGTCATCGATTTTAAGGTACTGAGATGCAAAGAGTCGAATCTGCCATGCCAAGTAACGGAGCTGGAATGCACAGTTATATGTTTTCCCAGTGCAACGGATGCTGGATGCCTGATGAGGCGCTGGGAAATCCCTTAATTTTTTGCCATTTTTCAATAGCTGGCCCAAAAAAATAAACCAAGTATTATACATTTTTATTATTTCCTTTTACAAATATTTTTAACTATTGTCGATCGTATCCAAACCCCTATAAACGTACATTATATTGACTTTTCGTCTAGTTAAATCACTCTGCAAGAGTTCCAAAAAGCCATGTAGTCACATGTGCCTTCAGATGAGTAGCAGCACTCTTAAATGCAGCTGTCCGCTCGACATGAAACTTGATGATGACAAAAGGACCTGTATTAACAAAACAGCCGATGTCAACATCATTTACGCAACCAAAGATAAAGGAGGAAAGCTTTACTTTGTGAAAATGTTCTCAAATCCAACTTGGAGAAAATCTGTCACTCTACCTACTCCGAAAGCAACACAGGCGGAACCAACATCAATAGCGTACGATCCGAAGGAAAATATGCTCTATTGGAGTGACACAGCTGCCAGACAGGTTGGTAGCACTAGTAGTAAACACCACTATTCTCTTGATATTATGATTTTGTCAGGATAATATTTATGACATTGAATACTCACCTTTTTTGCATGCAATTTAAACATTTTGTTTATCACGTTGCTGTAAGGTAACAGTTAGAAACAAAGCTTTACTGATAATGTGACACACAGCAACCAATCAAGGCAATGTCACGTTTTCTATTCAATTTACAACATGTTTGCGAATAGCCACCTGGTAAACTGATGACGACTTTTTTCAAAACAACGAACCTGCAAAGGATTTAAATTATTGCAATTAAAGGATGATAAGTTGTCAATAAATAAGATAACATTGCTACGAAATAAAATAGACAATTAAACTTAATAAAGGAAAGAGATGTTGCGAACAACTTATAATTCAGTGGCTTAGTATGGAAAGTATAACGTACTACAGAAATGAATGATCTTGGTGATAACGATACGACAGCATCTATCCGGTCTGTAGATTTTCGGATTATGGAAAGACCTCTAGATATAGAGATGATCTGCAAATACTCGGAGTAAGGACTGCCATACAGATTCACTAGCATTGCTCTCGTTGGCCATCCGCGCAGCGTTGCTATGAGAAAAAGCAGGGCGTATTAGGCATTTTACCAAGAAAACGTATAGATGTTGAATCTCTTCTTACCTGAGCCAGCTTCATACCCTAATACAATGGACGTTCGCTCCATGCTTCTGATTTTATTGTTTGCTTGGACCTCAGAATCATTTGGTTTCAGACCATGTACTTTCTTTCGGGTTCTATACACGTTCGTGATAATGTGGGCTAAACCTTTATCTTTTATAATAGCTTTGTTTGCCCTTGCTGCTTCTGGTATGTTTCTGCATAAGATCATTTCTCCTCTTTTCTCAAACGGGCTTGGGACTGACTACGGCAAAGTTGAGTACTTACTTACTATTTATGTATGAAAAAGATGACCACTGATGGAGCAATAAGTAAACAGGACGAGGATTGTACATAATGATAGTCTCTGAGTAGTGAGTACTAAACAAACAAATTGATAATTTAAAAAGGATGTTGTGAATGGTAAACTTTTAAAGGAGCGAATCAGAGGAACGTGTTGAGTTGAGATGTTAAGTGATTCCGATGATAATATGCATAGACTTCAAGTTGGTCAAGTAAAAGATCACACTGAAAGTTCATTGCCATTCCTTAACAACTCATACTCTGTTGCTAGGTATCGTTGGCATCGTAATACGATATACCATCATGCTGTATGGTAACTAGCTACATGCAGCACAACAACAGTTATGGGCTCGTGTGTCATGAATAGCAACTGCTTGTTTCTTGGCTGCAGGCTGTCGTAGCTTGGCCCCAGGCTGTCGTAGCTTGGCTGAAAGTTGTCATAGGTTAAAGTTCAGATGAATTTTTAAGCGAAGCTAATATAGCTTGCAATGAACTAATTGAGATGAAAATAGATAGTGATATAAAGCAAATCATTACCGTGAGGCCTCCCACTTCATAGACCGCAGCTATAAGACGCCATATTTGCTTCTAAGTTGAATAAGGTATGAATTGATTTGATTGTTTGAGTGTCTGGAGGATACGCAGATCATTCGTCATACTCTTGTTTAATTTAACTTAATTGTATCTTGCTAGGTAACGGCCATAAAGCCTTGTATTACGAATTTTAGGTATATTTTTGTACGTCAGCTTTGAGGAGATTCACTTTACAAGGTTTTTTAATTATTTATTCTACGTTGTTCAGCCTATCCACGCACTTCATGTATAACATCAGGCTTTATCAAAAGCAATCTAGGTCTGATTACCAGCAATTCGACCTTTGGGTTGTGTCATGCTCTAGATGGTATATTCTGATGCTTCAGTGTTACAATATTTTTCAAAAATGCATACTATTCAGCATGAAAATGTTCAGTCCGAAATTCGTTTCCTTTGTTCACCAAACTTAAATGTTATCAAGACTATTCGTATTAGCTTCATAAGCGTCAAAGAAGAGGACAAATTATTTAGGTATTCTAAAAGTCCTGAATAAGCCCCGTGATAAATCTCGATTATGAAACATTGAAAAGAAAATTAATCTGCGTCATTTTGTGGAGAGTCTTCAAGTTCTGTCAGCAAGTTCTGAAGTGCCGCTTCGGCTAGACAAAGCGGCTCATTACAAGAACATAATTATTGCCCAATAGTTGAATCGCAAAGAACATATATTGCTAAGGCTGCCAGGAAGTTAATTGCTTACTAACAAGCCCTCATATCATAGTAATTTGCCGAGAACCAAGTTAACACAGTGTTGTTAGCCTGAAAGAGTCTGCAAGATCTACAAATGACAACACACCTAAAGCCAAATAAAGACGTATACAGCATAGGGGAGAAATTTGAGAACTTGTAACAGCTCTGCATAGGTATTATGTTATTTGCGAAAAATGTTAATTTTTTATTTTCATATGCTAGGTACGTCGGATGAATGTGGATGGCAGCAATTATAAAGTTCTTCTTACTGGAGTAAACTGCCTTGGTCTGAGTTTTGACAGAATTGGTAGAATTTTGTTCTGGGCTGCCAGAGACAGAAAACAAATCAATGCATTGAAGGTCGATAATCTCCTCAAAGTTACAATTGTTGACACAAAACTTGATGATCCAGTAAATGTTGCAGCTTACTCGGAAAGAGGGTAAGAGTCACTACAACGTCAATTCTCTTGACCTACCTTTAGTTAAATAATTAGGTTAATCTTCTATACTAATACTTATATTTCTATACATTTATCACGTTTAGTGAGATGACTGATTAGTTGATCCATTCGTTTGTTTTTATATTTAGATACTAAATTAATTTAAATTTTTATTTAGTTATCAAATGCATTAACATAGGACTGATATTAAGTTCCAGACCTCTATCAATTGTTTCTTTAGTACTTTTTTTCTGTTGTTAACTTACAACAATGATAATGGAGCCATTTGTTATTCACTACTGAAGTCCAACTTTCAATTTGTCAATTTATTGATTGATTATATTATTGATTACAGGCTAACTCAAATGCTAATTGATGTAATGATATATATAATGATTTTTTGACTGGCCGAATGATTTTTTTCTATTGTAATAATTGCTTAATTGATCCACTTCATTCTTTATTGATGGATAAATTTTTATACATAGTTCCAAATAATTTGGTGTTTAAGACTTTATTCCAAAGTTATTTTATAAACTTGATTAGCTTTTAATTCAGTGAACTTTCAATATGTTATAGCTTTACTACTACTCAACTCCCCCTCTAACCTCCTAATCTCTATAGCCCTATTTTTCATCACATTCAAATTTTAAAAGCTGGATTGAATAATACTGTTTGAGTGAAGAGTCCGAAAGTATTTTTTGTAGTGTACATAGTTACAACTTCTTATTCAAGAATATAATGATCTCATCATTTGTAGTTTTCAACAGTGAAGATCTACCTGAAGATTGTTGGAATTCTTTGCGGCCTGCCAGTACTTAAGCAAGTTCACGAAAGACCATAAGAGACAATAGAGAGTTTTAGATCAGAGGACCAGGACCAGGACGAGTTTACTCACTGCGCACCTTTCTGCGCATATTGGCGGGAATCTCCACTTGAACTAGTCGTAACCATAGCGGTGCTGAGACAGCCTTCATTGAAAATTTGGTCGTGTAGAGGACGAGTAATTATACGGGTTTTCTCGAAATTTTCCTAAACGCCTTTCATTTCATCATGGATATGAATCAAAAAGATTTATTTGTGAAGTTGTTATCGTATATTTATCGTACTTACTTACATGGCCAAATTTAAAAGAGAGAGGATGGCTTGGAAAGATGTAGCTTACCGCTTTAATAACCTAGCAAGACCTACATTTTAAGTTTCTGGCAGGGCAGTCAAATAATTTCACAAAGCTGCTAGAAAAGTTTAAGGAAAACCATGATATTAACTTTCAGCCTTAATGAATGCTCCAAACGAGGGACTTCATCTTTGGCAAAAAGAAACTCTGAGCGGCATTCATCGCCCAGAAGTGCTATCTAGGACAAACCGATCGTAGTTCCAGTATTGATATACTGCTATCCCTCTTTCATTTTTGCCCATCAACAAAACCAACTCTTCGTCATCAATCACATCATCTGCGTAAAGGGCAGCAAGTTCCTTAGTACCCTCATTTGTTTACGAGAAAACCTTGACCTTAGCTTAGCTGTCATCTACACGTTTTTTGTGAAAGTTGACGACTGGTCCTCGTCCTGGTTGTCGCATCTAAATCTCCCTAATGAGACAATCACGCAACTTTGGTGCTCGTATACCATTGCATTTTTTAAAGATTCCCCTTGCTTACGTCCAGCACTTTGTTACAGGCTTTAATTTTTATATTACCTTTACAGTCTTCTTTTTGTTGCCAACGTGGGAGCTGATCCTAAGATTGAGAAAATGAACATGGATGGTAGCAGGCGGATAGTTATTACTAGTGATACTCCTGAAAGTAAAGTCACTCGACCATATGGACTGGCTGTCGACAAAGTGAATGAAATGCTTTACTATTTAGATACCTACGACAGGAAAATAATCCGCTATGATATCGTAAAATCAACTTTTGCAGTTTTCTTAGAGCAATCAACTACCAGTAACCTAAAGCGACCTTTTGGTTTTGCACTTTACAAAGACTATGTCTACTGGACCGATTGGAATGGTAACGGGGTTTATAGAAGTGACAAACGAGGTGGAAACGAAACAAAACTTTGTGAACAAAAAGATGCAATGGGTCTATATGTTTATTCAGAGACTCTAACAGATGGTAAGACTTTTGGTTTATTGAAATATTGTGAAATGATTACGTATTTAAAAGCCGACTGATAATAAGCCCACATAGAAGGGCTAATTAGGGTCAATGCAGAAACCTTCTGACAAACATTTCAACCTTGATGGTCATGTCCAAATTTATAGGGATAAACCCTCTTTTAAACTAGTGATGATGTTATTTTTTAAGAGAGAGGCGAGTTAACTTTCCGGCCTTAAATCAATTATTCTTAGTCTAAAGTAATTTTATATATAAGAGTGGGTTTCTGACATTTATCCTAGTGTTCATATGCTCAAACGTCGAATCACAAACAAACTATGCGTCGTAAATTGGCATTTCAGTCACAGAGAAAATTGTTTTGCTGCAAACTGCCTGAAGTCAACATTATTGGTAGATGTATGTAAACCACAAAGTAATAGCATTTTAAACCTATAGGACAAACTGAATTTAGAGGTATTTTGTTCAATTGGGATGTTATTTTTCCTTCCTTTTCAGGTAAATGGTCAAAGAACTAGCAACAAATGCTTTTTATTGATTTCTTTATCTGTTTTAGATTACCAGTGGAAATACACATACACATACTCAAAACCATCGTGTTATTATCACTGTCAATATGGATGGTTGTGGGGACTCCGTGCTCCATCTTGTCCGAAAGGATACAATCAAACAAGAACTATGAAAGGATGCTACCGTTGTGACCGAACCAGCAGCTATTCATGGGAGCGACGATGCAACTGTACCGATTGGGCAACGTGTTCACATGGGATAAATAATAAGAGTCCCTGTAGCAGCAGCAGACCGATGCTGCATCTTTTTGCCAGTGAATGCTTAAAAAGTAAGGTCTCTATGATTGTACTCATGGAATTGTTTACCGCTAGTTGTGTATCATGTAGGGAGGACTGCTTTTAAGACTGGGCTAAATTCAAATCCGTAACCAGAAAATAACTCTACAGTATTTGTTCTTATTCAGGGGCCCAAGGTTACTGTGAACATCAGCAGCCTTACTTCAATGACGATCTAGATTTTTAGGGGAAGGGTTGCAAATTTAAAAGCAGCTTGATATTTGCACTGTTATATTTTAGACATGTATGTTAGAGACGATTACTGGTATTGTTACTCATACCCAAAGTCGATGTTAACATTCATTATCTACGGGAAGGCATTCTTGTATTTATTGCTGACTTAGAAGAATGCAAACAAGGAACAAGGTTAATAGCCACTTCCCTACGAATATGTGCATTGACTCCACGAATGCTGTAACTCCGAACATCTGACATTTTGATACTATTTTACGATATCAGCAGGTTTTCTGTAGGGACTTCAGGGGGAAAATCATGATAAGACACGCCAAAATCTTGAACTATTGCTACCCAATATGTAAATTTACGATTTTAAAATAATAAAAAGGTGATAGGTCATTATTCTAAACTATGACCACCGCATTCCTATCGTGCGTCCTACTAACTGAGCTTAATAACTATCTTGATATGATACTCCATTATTCTATTTCATATATTCTAGTATACGCTGATATACATCGAAACCAAGACAGCAAAATACCCATTTACATACGTAACACCTTCCTTTGACACAGATTACTAACTGTTAGACTTTGTTTAGTATTAAAATATACAATCATCCCTCAGCTGTTAGGCCCACTAAGATTTATTGTAGATTGGATCATATGCGTGTTCTTAACTTTTCGAGTCATGGTTCTACACTTATCACGCTTTGCCAATATCTCAATGTAACAAAATGTATCAAAAAGAAGTTCTTTACACGGGGGGTTCATATACGTCACTTGTTACGACTACCAACTCTTCACCGTAAAGCTCGTTTAGCTGACCAATACAGTTATCAAGCATTGAGGAAGCTGAAAAGAAGAGACAAACCTGAAGAGGGGAAGTGCCTTTCCCCTTTCCTCATTTTGCAGATGGGCACAAATTTTTCTTCCTGCTCAAAAACTGCACCCTACACTCAAAGAAATACCAGATTTGGTATGAGCATGAATAAATCATCAAACATCAGTATGGGTTTAGGATGTATTTTAAGAAATGTTTGCAATATTCACGACTTTGTGTGATTCATCATGAATACTAATCATACTAATCATTCACTGGCTAAAGTGGAAATAATAAAACGAAAACTTGAAGGGCAGTGCATGCTTATGTGGCACTATCTGCATGGCGGTAGAATTTTTGAAGTCAAATAATCCCTTGCAAAATCCATATGGAGGAGTTGCCCTGCGTAGACCCCACTCGTTAATTCCTCAAAAGCGCATATTTTCAGCTTTAATAATCATCAAACGTCTTTGATCTAGAAGCTAGAAAATATATGTTTCTGCTATGTTCTTAAAGAATACTTTTAAATTGCTGGAAAGTAATACGTTCTTTTTCAAATGAGGGGGGAAAGACACAAAATGGGACTGGGTGAAAAGGACAAACTAAAAATTTTCCTCAAATTTTATGTTGTTGTCACACCATACTCAAATCATTGTTTACCGATACGATTTACAGTAAACATGGACATAGATAAGAGAAGTAAACGAGATAGTAAAAAAAAATTATATCTTATTGATTAAGCTGCGTTGTCAATTCTTGCACGGACTCTATTGCGTGCATTTTTTTGGGAAAATGCCTCAGCAAACGTTGTAGCAGAAATTGTAGTGCGCTTCTATAACTATGTTGTATTCAGAGTTTTTGCAGGCAAAAGGAAGAGATTGGAGCGTTCCTAACATTTAAAGGTATCAGCTTGAGAATTTATTATCCTAATAAAAATTTAAAATAAAGAAGATGATACTTTGTTATGTTGACAGCTATTCACCCAGGCTATTGTGGCTTGCAGTCAAAGATAAGATGTTCGTGGCCCCTGAGAGATCATTGTGTAGCAGACCAGGACTGTTCAGGAAAAAGTAAATGTTGCAACACATCATGTGGCAACAGATGTGTACCACCATTGACATTACCACCAAGTAAGTGTCTTAAAGCGGCTTTACACGATCATTCTTTGTAATGATCGTTGCTTCATTTTTTTAATGATCATTGAAAAAATTATCGTGTATAGACGCATCATTGGCCCATCATTGATTTTTAAAACAACGTATCTGATCTCGAATCAGAAGGAAAAAATGATGGACAGTCAATGATGAGAATATATTTTCTTCTCCCCATTGTCTCGATGCATGGTGTGTTTCCATTGGCCAAATAGTTTGAAAATTTCTCTTCTCGCAAAGAGAATAATATCATGGTTTATGAAATCAACAGTGAAGATGGCTGATCGCGATTCAGATGTTGTTGCTTTTGAATCTCTGCACGCTGATCCCCAGCAGAAAAAAAGCACGAAAAGGAAAGGGAGAGGACATTTTCAATTGGAGGGACAAGCGTGTCCATTTCATGATTGACACGTGGCAGGAGGAGGTGGTCCTTAACAACGTGAAGAATCTGAACAACTATGACAAGGTGAAAGGGGCAAACGCTTTGGAGCGTATTATTATGTTAATTGAAGAAAACTGGTACATCCCGGCCCCAAGAGCAACGCGGAAGTCTTCATTGAAAATTTAATGATCATTGCAAAAATGATCATGGGAGACATATCATTT
>JAAAKL020000832.1:0-36005 GCA_010016065.2 Carybdea cf. marsupialis auct. non (Linnaeus, 1758) | reverse complement strand
AGCATGAGCTACCTTGTCTACGTAGCTCGATCTAGGGGTAGATTGAGAGGTAGACTGTTTTATACATCTGGCCCCAGAAGCAGCAAAGAAGAATGATACAAGAACAGTTTACAAGATAGTAAATTTGCTTGGAGGAAAGCCGAAGAGAACAATTGATATATCAGCAAAAGGGAAGGATGGAAGAAGATCAAGACACATGAAGATCAGGTGAAAAGATGGATGGAGCACTTTCAAGAAGTGTTAAATCAGCCAGACCCTGAGGAAAGAATAGAACTTAACTTGGAGGATCTAATAGATCTAGACATCAATTGTGATGAAATCACCAAGGTGGAAGTTAAATAAGGAATAAGGAAGTTAATAAATGGAAAATCACCAGGGCTTAATGGAGGTTCATCCAGAGATGCTGAAATATGCAGATGAAAAAACTTTGGACAAATTGACGCAATTATGTAATCAAATTTGAGAAAGTGAACAAATACCAGAAGAATGGGAAACAGGACTTATTGGGTGTCTACCTAAAAAGGAAGATCGGAGTGATTGTGCAAATTTGAGAGGGGTGACTGTTGTCTGTTGCAGGAAAATTGTTGGCATCCATTCTTCAAGATCGAATGAAATCCAAGGTTGATGAGAGTCTCGGAGAACAACGGTTTGGATTTCGAGTAGGGAGATCTTGTACTGATGCTATTCAATCATTGAAGAGGATTACTGGGATAATCAAAGAATACCACGGGAGCCTTACAATCCATTTTGTTGATTTCTCCAGAGTCTTTGATTCGGTGAACAGAGAGATAATGTGGAGCATTGCTAGGTCATATGGGATCCCAAATAAAATGATTAGGATTATGAAGGCTTTGTACAGGAATAGTAAATATAACATAAGAATGAAAAAGGTACACGGGTACTTTATTAATAGTTTCCGGCGTCAAACAGGGGGACGTTCGATCACCATTTTTATTCCTGTTGGTGGTTGACTACCGATTAAGGAAAAGCAGAAATAGAAGGCTGTGGAATTGACATGGATATCATGAGAATCTTTGATTTGGACTTTGCTGATGACAATGCTCTGCAGGATCAAAATGACAGCATGTTGCAAAGGACTAAAAGAGAGACACAAACTGTGATAAATAAGATGGGATTGCGTTTTTATACTACGAAGTGTAGAACGATGAAAGTTGGGAAAATGCGGACTGTATCTCAGGAATCCTGCTGGGTGGAAATGAGATCAATGAAGTGGACAAATTCCAGTATTTAGGGAGCATCATAAGCAAGGAGGGCGGAAGCTCAGAAGAAATATGAGTTTGAATAGGAAAGGCTAGCGGAGCTTTTTTCAAAACGAAAAATGTCTGGAAAAGGGAAAAGATGACAGTCACACTAAAGATGAGAATTTATGAGGCAACCATTCTGCTGTATGCGTCAGAAACGTGGGAATTAAAAAACAAGGACTACAAGAAAATTGAAGCTTTCATCATAAGTACACGAGAAAGATTATGTCAATAGTATACCCAGACCACGTGTCAATTGAAGAAGTGAGAAGAAGAGCTGGAATAGGAGCGATTTGAGAGTGTCATTAAATCGAGAAGATTGACGTGGATAGGGCAGATCTGTAGAATGGGCGAAGAAGGGATAATGGAAGTGGCAACAGAATGGATCCCTAGAGGTCAGAGGAGAGCGAGAGGGAGACCAAAAATGTCATGGAGGCACACTGGAGAGAAAGATTTGAAGAAGGAAGGGAAGACTTGAGCAATTGCGAGGTTTGAGCACAGAATCCTTCCCAGGAGCGCCATGACACATAAACAGTGGATCGAAAGGGCCGAGAGCGATATTTTGAGTTCAAATACAAAAATAGAACAGAAATGCAAATTCCGAATGTCCAAACACTGTTCTGTTGAACAGTAAGAAATAGATGCTATAGCAAAGGGGCACCTTTCTTATAGTAACAGGGCTGCAGGGCAGTCGACAGCCACCGCGGGTCCTGGGGTGTTTCATAGCACCGGGCCCCAGTAGGTTTCTGGGCGAAACGCGTATGGCTGTTTTGATAACCGAAGTGCTACAGGATAAAATTTTGAAGGGTCCCTTTGGACCCCGGACCTCCAACCTCACCTACTCCCCCTCTCCTGCACGGCAGCTATGAGTTAAGAAAATGATTTCATATGATATTTGAAATCCTGAACTCTTACAGATACAATTAGATAAAATAGACTTACATTCATACATGGCAGGTTTGTTTAATGATCTGCAGAGAAAGCCTCTAAATCAGTTGTCGAGCGGGATGGTTTTAAGCTTACACATCAGTTTAAATTGCAACAATATTGCTTGCATATCGTTTCTCAAAATGTGTACGGATTAATTCAAGTTTCGTTCAGCAGACGTTCCACTTTTCGACGGCGCAAGTTAAAAATGATGATTTTAAGAAGATCAGGGTTTTTTCTGACTATACTAAATGCAGGTAATCTAAGTGTGTAAATTTTTGATCCGCAATTTGAAGTAGACAAAAGTTACTGCTGATTTGTAAATGTGTTGCTATGAAACTGCTTTGCCAGAACTTTTTATCACGATAAACATCAAATGAGATTTAAATACGTAAATTCAAGTTTTTTAAAATGCTAAAGACACTTTATATCGTTTTCAATGCAGACAAATGGATTTTTCAAAGACACACTCACTCACTCACTCACTCACTCACTCACTCACTCACTCATTAATCATCAAGCACCGTGCGGTGCGTAGAGCCAACTTGAAACACAAGTGCTCGCCAGTGCTTACTATCGGCAATGAGCTGCTCCGCTTGAGGTAGAGGCACTCCACAGGATTGCAGATCTTTGGCGACGACATTAAACCATCGAGTGCGAGGTTCGCCTCGTGGGCGTCTCCATCCTGCTGCAGACGGACTAAAATCCAGGACCGCGCGGGTTGGATGACTCGGAGGCAGGCGCAGGATATGTCCATGCCATCGCACCCTTCTTTGAGCAGTTAAAGCCGAGACCGCTTGCGTCCGCTTACGTAGCTTGTTATTCATGACGTGCTGCCACCATCGGATTCCTTCAATTCTTCTAAGTGCTCTACTATTGACGCCTTTCAAACGCGATGTTAAGGTTAAGGACGCGATGTTTTGTTCAGTGGCCATGTTTGGAAGCCATACAATAGTACCGACAAGACAGCGGCGTTGTAAATAAGTAATTTTGTTCTGCGAGATTGAGCGTTGATTCCATAGGGGTCTGTAAAGGGATTTCATTACTCCGGTCGCTATTCCACGTCTTCCATGGACTTCAGGCAAGAGATCACCATTATTAGTGATAGTTGAACCCAAATACGTGAAGGAGGTAACAAACTTGACCTCTTCATCATCGATAAGTATGGGCTGTGGGTCGGGTCCATCGCCAATGTGCATCAATTCGGGTTTTCTCCAGTTCACTTTGAGGCCAAATTTTTGCTCCTCTTCCTTAAATATGCGCAGTCAGTTCCTCATTAGTTCATAGCTGGCACAGAACAGGGTGGTGTAGTCTAGCCACACACCGGGGATTCGATCGAAGGCACGGGTCATCAGATGGTCGACAATGCAGTTTGAAGAGATCCGGAGCTGCTACACATCCTTGCCGGACTCCCCTCCCAATGAAAAACCATTCGGAATCTTTACTGTACATGCGCACACAACGTTCTGCATCGTTATGCAGTGTCCTGAAAAGCGATAACAGCTATGGCGGCATTCCCAGAACCTTTAGAATTTTTCATAGCGATGCGTGATCTACGCAGTCAAAAGCAGCCTTAAGGTCAATGAACCAGAATTAGAGGCGGCGGTCTTTTCTAAACTCTCTGAACTTTTCAATCGTCATTCTGACAATGGAGACATGATCAATCGTCGAGTGGTTCGGCATAAATCCAGCTTGTTGTGGTCGACGTCTACAGCGGATAGCGGGTAATGCTCTTGTTAGCAAAATGCGAACGAGTACCTTTCTAGGAATGGATAAAAGAGTTATACCACGATAATTGCTGCAGAGCAGTTGGTCGCCTTTGCGCTTCCAAAACTGGAGAATAATTCCTCTTCTCCAGTCGTTTGGTAAGCACTCTTGAATCCAGACATAGTAGATGATGTTCGTTAGCCACCGAATTGTATTGTCGCCACCTGCTTTGAGCATTTCAGCGATTATGCTATGTTTACCTGCGGCTTTACCATTTCTTAACCTCTTGAAGGGCTTCTTTCACCTCGGATTTAGACACCAAAGAGGTGATGCATTCTTGATTGGTGTTAGTGGCTTCCGTAGCGGCAATCGAGAGGTCAGGATCATCAATTACTGGTGGATGGTTCAGCAATTGCTCGAAGTGCTCTTTCCAGCGTTTGATGCATTCGTCTTCAGTATGCGACCATTGCTGTCTTTGATTAATGTCGTCTTACGCCTTGGGCCGGCTTTGGCCTTCAAAGACAGTATAGATTAAATCCATATCATATAACAGACGGTTTTTTTAATTTTCATTTCTAGTTTTCACATCGACGTAAATTGCTTTTTGTTATAGCGATCTTCTCTTCCTACTTGGAATCGAGGACAAATCGTAACAAAGGAGGCCCTTTCCCCCAAAATGGGTGTTTTCATCCCATCTATATATTGTTTCCTTTCGAGACTTTGCATAATGATCCACTTCAATGATATATAGACACATTGCTCTCTCAATCGGACACACTTGTTTAATATGCTAACGGAGATTCGATTTTTATGGTACAGAGAAAGGAAATTAAGATTAAATGGGAAGAATGAAGCTAATACCCAATTTGGTGTGTTGCATTCTGACGATTTTGTACTCAGAGTAGTGCCAGACGAAAACAGCTTTCAAGTACGAAAACGATTTCGCTACTTAGTACTGACTCAGATGTAGAAACGTATCAGCATACCTTCAATAGAATAATGGCCTTAAAGCCAACACGTAAACTGGAATAGCAGGGAAGCAACAACTCCTCCAAGCAGCGAAGCAGTTGAGAACCCAGCAGCCTGAAGATGGGAGACTTATCTCTCGAAACGTAGCTCGGAAAAAGACTACGACTCAAGATATGATAAACATCTACCATCAACTCTTTCAATTTTTAAATTTGCTCACCATCGGGATAAAACATGGCCATGTCCTTCAGGGATCTTTCCACTCTCTTACGTTTATTAGAGGTGTTATAGTCAAGATTAGTCTTGATAAACTCTTCTATCTGTAATATCAGCACGCCACCAATCGCTCTAAATAAACGTCTATATTTTATCCGAGCTCTCAGACGTGTTGTTTTAACAGACGGCAGATTGGTCAACGCGATTACCTTTAATCTACACCGCAGAACCTAGGTGTTGGCTTCTAAATCTTAATCCATCGCAACATTAAAACCTTATGAATTTGTTCAGATAAAATGATGGTGAGATTCACTGTAAGATACCTGGCTAAAGAGATAAAATTCGATCACCTGGACATGTGAGCTGCGTGAATTCTCAATGTTATCCTCTGAAAAGAAATTATAAACGCGATACAGCTAGTGACGTCAATCTGTTTGATACTTAATAGACCATCTCAGTGGCTTGTCAGATTGTAGTATTCACAGAGAAGGCTAAATTTTTCGCTTTTATGATACTAATTTCAAATGGACTTGTAGTCAAGAATCTTTCCAGAAATAAATAGATGTTAAAGGAAAATTAAGAACGATGTCATCTTAATTAGCGTAAAAACAACAACACTATAAAAGCAACACATATAACGCCCATATCGCGATAATGCTTACTGGAAAGAGACCATAATTTCCATCTTTTTATTTCCTGGCTACAACTTATTTTGAAACTAGCGTTCTCATTTTCGATGACTTCCACCAGGCAAACATTTGGCGTATCTTTCCCGTTATGTATTTTTCCTTTTATAAGAGCTTCAAAACCAACATTAAAAATAAAAACAATTTAATCAATGATTCGGTTGATGAATGTATTGATTGGTGTATTTATTAATTAATAAGTACTAGGACCTAAATGTATTGTAATTAGTCCTTGTACAAGTCTACTTTAGTGTCCGTAAATGGTAATTTCAGTTTATCGACATCTCGTCCAATTTGCCAAAAATTTGTATAATTGAAAATGGCGTTTTATCGGCATTCCATGATACACGAAACGTCATCTTATGCCCTAAACACCACACAGTTCATTAAAGAGCAAGAAAACAATGGTCTTTTTATGACTCAATTATAGAATTAGTATAACATATACTTGATTTTACCTTTTCGTTATACTCTGTATCGCCCGAATATGTCATAAACCGCATTCTTGTTTTGAACAGACACAGGGAACAAGCAATAAAACTCCATCTTCTTCAATTCTAAATGCTGACCAGATGAATATTTGTACGTAATGTTGTAGGTTAATATAAAAAATTTAAATTTTCACACAATTAGGAATTTATTTCAATTTATATGATATGGTCCAGTTTTTAAGTTCACATAATTGAGGTTCGGATAAAAGATGTTAAGATAATCGAGGATATAATTGACAGCATATCGTAATGAAACGAAATAGAACCATGTTAATTGTTGTAATGAGCAGTTATTAGTCTAGCTGTACCAACCTTTCTTAAAGGGGAAGGTTAAGAATCAGTAAAAGCGAAAAGGAAGTTTTGAGGCTAAAACTCTTGAAAAATGAGAACACTCGATCTTAGGTTAGCTAGCTTTTTCTTGTGTGTTTCAGAGAAAGGGCATGGTAATCCAATAATCCTTGGCTTTCATTATAACATCGATATGCCCAAATTACATTCAAGGTGGAGATACTAAATCAATCTCAACCTGCCGTTATTACAAGCTTGGTGAAATAACGACCAATAATTCTTGGAGATATAGTCAACATTTGATCTTGGACAGGAATTGTGCCAACCACTGTCATGTTTAACTTTTTTACGATTCGCTTCTCTTGCCCCCTTTGAGCGATGTACTGTCACGGAACTTCACTCATAGCAAACTTTCGTTGGTTCGCTATTTTCAAGAGTAAATTATAAAAGAGGTGCTAAACATCTCTGTAGATTTTTCAGGTGTTGCAAGTCAGAAATTACTGAAATGGGGGGAAAATCTGTGCAGACAGATCGAAAAGTTTTGAAATCCGAGTAGCGAAAACTAATGCATACCTCGCTGTACACCAATTCAAATTGCCTCTCCCTAACGTTCTTCGAATGTGGTAACAGCTAACACTGGTTACATTTTAGGAAATGCCTATGGCACGAAAGTCACTAAGTGATGGTTGTAAACAACGACGAATACACATAACGGTGGATCTGTTAGAAGACTGAATTTAGAAGTAACCTTTATTGCGGTTGTAACAAGTTGCTTTTAAATAGAGATTGTCAGCGTAAAAATAACCTAACAAGGGTTTGAGCATAATGATTCATTTGCGATTGAAACATACGGTGCAAAAGTATTAATTTGATATTCTCTATTATTCAGTCTTTGGTCCATTCAGCTGTCAGCCTTGCTTTAAAGTGTATTCAAATACTTACGTTTCTTAATACATGAAAGAAGACTCTATGTTGAAACCTTTCAGAAACCTTTCAGTTTCTATCATCAATTCATTATGTACCATCATATAAATGTTCCCTTCATGAGCCGAATCAACGCTATTGTATCTAGATACTAAGTTGACAAGGCATAGAAACAAGAAATAACAAATGAATGGCAGTCTTCCTTTCATAGCAACGTTCTATTTACTTTTCATAGGCGCCTATTCAAGCTTTGAGGTATATTTTAAAATATTCAAAAAGGGGAGCATTGTCATTAGAAATAGGAACTTCTCGGGGACAAGAAATTATAGAAAGAAAGTATGACAACGTAAAGCTTCAGCAATTTTAAAGGTGAATAGGTAATATTCAACAATGCGCTGAATACGTTTCTGTATAAAATAAGAGTCCTGTGATAGAGGAACTGCCAGCCAAGTTGGAACAGATGACATTAATAACTGAAACTAATTTTTGTTTGGACTCAAAAAACTTAGATTTTAAAGTCATTAGAAGGATTAGGTTCCAGTCGACGTTCAAAAACGTCGCTTACGTCAGATTAAGCTTACCATGAAGAAACGCTAACAATTCGCTAACGAAGTAACAAACACAAATTGGTCTCCCTCAGTATATCCTAGTCATGACATAACTCCCAATTCTCCACCGCCCTCGTTTCATCCAGCTATATACACTTTTGTAGTCCAACACCATGTGGCATAACCATGGAAGGATTGCCTTTCGGTCCACCATGCTATCCAAAGTCCATCGAAAGTTGCAAAGTGTTTTCAGAAGAGAGAACTCGAACTGGTAAGTTACAAAAGATACTAGAGAACTAGAAAAATATGTCACCAACGGGACTTGAACTTGAACCCATGAAGTATTAGATGTCCAAAGGTGGGGTATTGTGAGCTAATGTGGTGACTACACAAGTAAAACATGTTACCAGTGGTGCTCACTTTGCTCAGTCGGTTTAGCGCACGACCCAAATGCATGGATCACGAGTTTGAATCCCGTTGGTGTACTTTTTGCCATGCCAATCTTTCGCTTCATTTCTTGCTCACCCATCCTCTTTGATGTTTCCAACTTCCTGAATAGTTGAATCCGTTCACTTGTTGTATTTTTTCATTCTGATTGTGCGATTACATGCCGAAGTTTCCTTCTTTCTCAATACAACCATGACTTTTTTGCTTTCCTGTAGTTAACACTTAGGAGTCTCCTTTACTCTCTGTCGTCATTTTGTCTAAAAGTGTGTGAAGATTTACTTCTAAATCAGGTATAAGGATAGCGTCATCTCCATATCGCCGGATTTTTCTATGCCTACCTCCAATCTGGGCTCCTGGCATGATTTTGATTTCAAAGAGTAGAGTATCATTGTTAAACAGAGCGGCGATGAAAACAAATCCTTGGTGGAAACCCCGCTGGATTTTTACGTATTTTCCAACTTTGCAATCAACTTACTTTGCTGCAAGTTGATCCTAGTAAGTATTTCTTAAGATCTTCAGGTCTTTTCTATCTATTTTTATCTTTTGTGTTTTCTTAAACATCTGTTCATGTTCAAATTTATCAAGGGTTTCCGCATAGTCAATTATTAAACAGAGCGGCGATGAAAACAAATCCTTGGTGGAAACCCCGCTGGATTTTTACGTATTGTCCAACTTTGCAATCAACTTACTTTGCTGCAAGTTGATCCTAGTAAGTATTTCCTAAGATCTTCAGGTCTTTTCTATCTATTTTATCTTTTGTATTTTCTTAAACATCTGTTCATGTTCAAATTTATCAAGGGCTTCCGCATAGTCAATGAACCAAATGAGTATTTTGCTGTACGTCTAATGATCTTTACATCACGACTCTCCGCATTATATGGCGTTTCTAACCCCTCTATTCCTGATTAATTCACGTTTCTCTTCTCCAATTTCAAAACTATTTTTGTCCCTGGCTCCACTCTATAAAAATTAAAGTAGTATCTTCGTGAGATATTTCATTAAATTTATTGTTCCGTATAACTCGCACTCAACTCTTCCAGGGCTTTTGAAAAAGCGATAAATATATATTTGTTTAGTTCCTCGGGCTGTGTTACTATCATCTATTTTGTTTATAGCGTTGACCCTGGAACAGTCAAATAGTAAATTCAATTTAAATACGCATGCGGCTTATGCAAGCATGACGCTATGGATTTAATAATTGGTAAGAGAGAATTTTCATTGATATCATAGAATGCCGGTGTAGTTCGTTTCTTGTTTCAATGTGACATATCATCGGATTTCATGCAATGGATGACTTCTTGAGATCAGCTTAAGAACGGTATGATAGATAATTGTAAGAAGATAATAACTTAACAGAAATGTATGAAATAATTACGTGAAAAGGTTTAAATATATTCTATCCTGTTGCCGTTCATTTCATTATTAACTACACTTATCCACGCGAGGATTATGATTCTATTGTAAACAATGCTGAAAGTGTTTATTTGATGGTACATTATATACGACAAGAAGCGTTTAAGTTACAATACAATTCTTGTTAGCTACCTTCGTCTTTAAATCCAATTAGATACGAATGTTTTTTACCACTCTTGATCAAGTGAAATAATCGTCCTGAGTGAAAAAAGTGATTTCAGAATAAATTAATAAATAACTAAGTGCAAGGCATCGGTAGGAAATTTGCTGCATCTTAAAACTGAAGCAGTTGTAAATCTTCCCTGGGCCATTGCTGAGAGAAGCCATGTGTTTACTCTTCCTGCCTTAAAACTGGCCTTTTGCTGTAGAATTAGTAGCTTGAATACCGAGAAGTAGTGTGAATATCTCCATGACATTTTGGATTAATCAAAAAGCTTTCCTAAAACGTTCAACTTATCACTTGATACCATCTAAGCAATCTGCCGACTTTTGAAGAAACAGATGCTTAAAATATCTATCTGAACAAGCAGGGATTTAGGTGTTATATAGCCACCATGTATCCTGTTGAGATGCCCTAGTTCATTTTAAATGATTTGTCATGTATCGTAATGAGAAGCAGAGGTTCAAGCGTCACCCATGTTTTGTAGCAAAAATTTATCATAGGCACCGTAGGACTTCCTCTAAATATTCACTGACTGGGCTTCGATTGGAGGTGATAATGGCAAGATTTACTCAACTTTCTAACTTTACGGGCTCCTATAAATGAGTATCAGCAAAGATCGGGGAAGTGGTCCATATTTGGGCAGTGGAGCCCACTCCAACTATGAAGCTGACGGTAGCTAACAAAAGCGAAGCATACCTATGACCTGCGACCGTGATCAATCATCTTCTTCTCTTTATGGAAGCACTCGTTTGTTGACGCTCAAGTTACATCGATGGCCTCACAAGGTATTGCTCATTAGCGATCTTCAGCTATTTGAAGATAGTAATGTACTATTACTTAATCAATTCCTTTTCTATCGAACAAAAACTAACAGTCACATTTATTTCACCTTTCTGATGCATTATCTCATCTATAAATGGGCTAGTTTTTTGCTTGTTAAACTCCTTTGTCGGAAATCTGTTTCAGATTGTGCAGATGATTTGGCCCTTACGTACACCTTCAAGTCCCCTAAAGCTCAAGCTACGGAGTCGTTATCCTCGCATCCACAACAGTTTTTAACGCTGCCAATAGATTATCAGTTAGGAATGTAATTTTTAACATAATGACTTTATAGTACAAAACGGAAACGTTTTAACCTGGAATTCTCACCCACAAGTTCTTTCTTTTACATCAGGATATTCTTTGAGGGTAATATCTTTATTGAAATTTTTTTTGTCTTGATAAATCATCAAGTGTTGGATAATGAGAAGGTGAAGGGTGGTATATAGCTAAAAGGGAAAGACTGAAATGTGGAAGTTCATTTGTACTATAGTACGTAGCTAATTCTTTCCATTTGATCTCTTCTGCAGCCAAGGGCCTTCGTTCCATCTTCATTTTTCATTTTTCATTTTAGGAGTATATGTCATGTAAGATAAGAGATTGTTCCAAGCAAAAATGAGAAGATATAAGCTTCTTCCCTTCCCAACGAATTTTTCCTTTAAGCTGGTTCTGAATAGATTACGCTTCGAACTAGTAGCTATTCTTCATCAGCTTCTAGTTTTTTGTTTACCAGTCGATACTTCATACTGGTAATTTTCAAATTCTCCTTTTTTTAATCTCAAATTCAGTAATTTTTTGTATGAAAATGTCTTACGGAAATAAAAAAGGCTTTTACCCCCAAACTCTTAAAAATATCTGGTAAAAAAGGATAGGAAGAAAACGCTACAACTCTTATCACCGACGTGTGGTTTCTAAGTGGTTCACTACATAGAATACCGGTTTCAAGAAGATCTTCGTCTTGCAACAGTAACAGGTCTAGCCGTGTTTTCATGGTAGATCTATTTTGTAGTGCAATTAATAACCAAGCGTAATTCATATGACCTTGACCTGACACGGAGTGTTCATAAATAACATAACCAGAATTTTTAATCAGATATACGGATAGAACTTGTCGATTTTAATTTCTGTTCGTGAGTAAACAACATTTTTCGTTTAGGGCAGGTTAGACAATCGGTAGAAGAATGTTCCTCGAACTAAAGTATGGAAAGCCGCAATAGATGCAAATAGTTTCAAACAATGGGCGTAAAATCTTATGTATGGTTTGACTGATGATAATCTCAAAAGCCTGACCCTATCACAGAATTCCACGAAGTAACAACAGCAAGTTGTCATATGAAATGGAAGTCGCGGACACGTGCGGGTAGAGAGGTGTTTCTTCTCCCCAATACTTTTAATTTACTAACAGAAAAATTGTTCTAATCCACAAAAATTGTCAGATGCCGCTAGTACGAATGTTCGTGAGATTATTTAATTGCTTACTCCATATAAATAGCGATTTTAGAATTTATATTTACTTGTGCATAACAATGGCCACGCCCTTGATGACAGGCCTAAACCTGCCTTCGCCCCTCTCCCCCTATTTTGCAAAGTGTCTGCTTCTGTTCAATGGCCCCGTTTGTTGCCACATCCCATGCTCAAGGTGATTTCCGACGGCTGGAAATGGAACTCGCAAACTTTGGTACTCTTGGTGACGTTAAAGGAATCCTCACCCCCTTTCCTTCGAAATTTTTGAAGCTCTTTGCACCAAGCTTTAAACAGTTCCGGTTTCTTTTCCTTGTTAGGAAATGAAAACAAGACAATGATGTATTTGCATAACTATCCGACATTGTTTTGCCTACTCACACACGATTTAAAGATCTCAAGAAATTAAAGCGACAGAACGTATTTCTAAAAGTAACTCTACCTGGTTTTAGGGCTATGAAACTAAGAAAGGAATTCGTTGCAAGGATACTTCGATCGTTTGTTTACCAGTCATGAGTTGTGAGCAATTATTTTTTGTCAGTATCAGCCTCGTTTTCGATTTGGGTTGAAGATTGCATCATCGAATTCGGGAAAGGTGTATAGTATATCGATGCTGGCGTGTAACAGCATGGGACTTTTATCAACGTTCAACAAATTTCAAAAAATCAATTATTTCTTTAAGCACAGTCAATTTCTCTAGGAAATATTCATGTCACAAAGTCGGCTATAGAAGCTCTTTCTCGTTAGGATAGAGGGGAAATAAGAGAAGGTCATTAGCTTTACGTTTGTTGTGATATGTTGGTAAATAGAAATTTGGGCCCTCATGGTGGAGTGGTAACTGATCGTTCCTTTCGGAGAATAAGTGACAACGGATTATGTCAATCGTAAGACTACCGATCCTTATTCTGCATAAACAATAAAGCCCGTTTATTTCTTCCCTGATACTCTGATACATTCTGAGTTTTCAGCCGTTTTTGTGTGATGCCCCATGTCTTGATTGATGTGAAGACGCTTCCAGATTCTCTCTGATTTCACCTAAAACGGAACGATGAATCCTCTAAGCTGATACTATAATATCATCATATAGTAAACTTCTGTTGAATTTGAATATATCGATGAGATAAAATGCACTTGCGTGCCTCACAGGGTCCAGTGAAGTTTTACCGAGTTTTGCAATGAGATGATAGAAGTTTATTCACTTCGTCTCTCATTTGAAAAATACTGAACCGAGCTACTCCTCCACCAGTGCAACTGCCTGGTAGATTGTGCCACTGAACCTCCTCTGTCTAGAAATATTCACCGACGAGGTTAAATACGTCAATTTCCTTGATGATTATTTCAAGTCGCCTGGATAACAGAGTTCTTGAAAATATTGTCGTAAGTGTATCTGACCGAAGACGAAAGTTGACCGAGTAGTTCTACATATGTTGGTTCATCAGCTTCTATTACGAAATATGATGAATCTTTTACGTTCTTGGTCACCTTGTACTTTATCGTCATTAACATCTGATCAATCTTGCTCTGACCATGGGTGCAGATGGCTGCAAAGAATGGAGGGGGGAAGATTAAACGTGGACAATTTGACATTTCTGGGCCCAAAAGTGGGGAAAAAAGCAGCTGTTGTTCTCCGATCCTGAAAAGTGAAGGGGACGAGCCCCCACCCAGAATCTATGCCCATGGCTCGGACATTCATTAGTCTATCACGCCGTCCATCTCGCTCCTGCGTCAGGGTTAGAAAGTCTTTGAACTGGCATTCTATGTCATGACATAGTCGGTCGCTGTACCTAATAGTAATGTTTTTTTCAGGTCAGGTCAGGCTACTTAGTCTGATACTGGTACCACGTAAAACAGATTCACTTTTCATGGTTAGAAAGATCGGTGACTAAACCGGACTTGTCGGGTGCAGAGGGCGTGTGCACACCCTGCAGGACGAAAAAACAAGACCTGTGAAATAGTGGAGGAGAACCTCTGTGTGCCAATCGCTATCCATCCCACGCTATGGGTTAAATGTGACAAATCACCCATGTATAGTAGCGGTGGGCATGGATGCGCGTCAGGCAACGAAAGACAAATACGGCTAATGCAGATTACAGCATTACACACCGCATCGCACGTCGCGCGGGTCGCCAAGGGGATGCGTTATACCGTTGTTCTGATCTCTGAACAGTGTCCTTTATAGAATGGGACATATTTCAGTCAAGCTCTGAATTGTGTTTTCAGAGAGTGACAAACAATCCAACTTCTTGATTTTATCCTCTCCGATAAGGCGTCTCGTACCATCCTTCAAGCAAGGCTTCAAAGACAAATGAACCATGGTAACGGGATTCATCCTTTTAGTCACCCGGTATGCTAACAAATACTATGATACAGACTATGCCATGAAGCGGATGCATCCCGCCGGTCCGACCTGGTACTCGAACATTTAATCTGTTTAGATCAAAATCGGTCTTTTCTTTTCCTATGAACTCAGTGTGTTTTTCCCTCTGGTGTAGAAGGAGGTTCTTCTTTTTTAAACGGGAATTTGCCAATGCTTTTCAAATTATAATCCATAAAAGCTTGTGCCAACATTTGTCTTCAATAAACGAGAAACGCAACCGAAGAAAGCTGTAGGCCTACTGAAAGTCACTTCTTGGGTGCATTTCTTACTGACACACGCGAGGAACTGGAGATGAGTATTCTAACAGACAAATTAAAAAAAAGTCAAATAAATTTAACATAGAGTGAGAAATACCTCTTCTGGGAAAAGTACTTCCATAACCTCAGGTCCGTATCTTGCAAAAAGACTGGTTTTCTATGAAACTTGATCTCTTCCGGGAAGATGATTTTTTTAAGATATTCTGGGAAAAAGAATCTCGCACCTACATCATTGCTATGGGACTTAGAACGAGTTTATGTTGTACGAAAACCCACGCAATATTCCCCGGGTGGGACGCTTCGTCTAGATTTAAAAGATAAAAATGACCTACCAGGCTACACTATTTATATAGCTTACATGACCTTTCAACTTAGAAGCGTACCCTCTGTTCCATCAATGGCAACTTAGTTGACAAGACCCATAGATTTGGTTCCATTTTCTCATTCATGGTCCCCAAAAGAAACCTTCCAGTCACAAGCACATCTCTTGAGCGCTCGTGTGCAATAACAGACAAAGCTTCATACTCGGTAGTGCTAGTCCTTTGCTATGCCTTACTAATCTTACTAAATCAAACGGAGATGATTATGAGGGGATTAAAAGCAGATAAGCTTATAATGTGGAGTAATGCACAACAACAGATATTGGCAGATGATTAGGCTAGATGATGTTCTTGTAAACGATTAAATTTATAACATTCAGATTGCGCATTGTCTTTTAACTCTATCAGCAACTAATCCTTAAAGATTGCAATAGCCTCACTACAAATAGTGAATAGGGTTATTTCAATCGACATGACCCGACTTGTTATAAACAACGTTGGAGCATCGTTGCCAGGGTCACAATTACAATATATATTAGGGTTTTATAGATAAAAGTAGAAAGATATTAAAGTTATCTAACTATCAATCTATCCATATATGTATTTATAAACAGAATTATATAAAGAGAATATAAAAACCTTAAAATCTATATGAAAACATTACAACAGGCTCTTGCTCAAGGCATGTTACGGGGTTCTCCTCAAAAGGGCTTACCCATAGGGGATACCTTTTTTCGAATGGAAAGGATGGCAAGGTCGGTAGTCGTGATGCTTGCGATTACCTGTTGCCTTAACAAAAAGGCCTGTAGAGAAAGACGCATTCAAATTCCTACCTTTAACATCTAAAAAGTCATTTTCCTCCCTAGAATAATTAGAAGTGAACTTAATCGACGGATCGCCGATCACCGTCCCCTGCACCTGTTCATAAAATGTATAATAATAGTCAAAACAATTATTGCAAAGTACAAATTCTGCTAATTTACGCAATGAGATCGTAGATACGCCCTCCCTGCTCTCTAATGCCCCCTAAATGCTTCCAATTTCTCATTGTTAGGAATGCTTGGGTAAGGTCAAACAATATCTATTGTACAAAATATGCTCCCCTCTTTCGATTTTGGTTTTCTTATTTTTCAGATAAAGTCTGACGTATCGTAAATGAATCAAATCACTCGACGTGCCAATGGCTGCATATGGTGATCTAAAAATTAGGACCTGTCCTCAGCGTAATAACCCGAAACCACCGGCCGTCCGAACATCTTGAAGCTTTTTGTGTATTTTTGCATCTTTAACTTCGGGTTACTCACTTTAAGAAACTTAAGTGTATTCATAGTAACTTCATCAGTAAAATCAGTAACTTCTCCAATAAGTTTATCAGTGTACTTATTATGTTCCGCAAGGGATCCATATCATACTTAAAGTACGCGTTGGTACCTGATAACTACCTTACTGATTCAGTAAGATAGTCTACTATATCCTATACCACTACTGCCGAGCCCTTATCCGCAAGCTTTATGATAAGACTCTGATCGACCTATAGTCCTTTAAGAGCAAAGCGTTCCTCGCTACTGATATTACTAAAGTTTGAGCCCTCGGCAGTGATGGACATAATCTCATCCTCGATCCTACCGATAGATAACTCAATACTTGGATCCACATTTCTGGGATTCAAAGTAGAAAGTGTTTAAAACGAGTGGGTACGTAATCTTCGTGATCCCTAAGAACCATCTTAATCTGAGCCTATGTGCAAAACATTCTAAATTCCTTTTAATATCCGCAATATCTAGTTTCATAAGGATACTGGCAAATGGTAAACCTTTTAAAACTTCTCCCTGCGTCAAAGAGTGATGTGACAAATTTATAACATGTGCAGATACAAACTTTCCTTAAGGACGTGAATTAAACTGTAAACTATCTGTAAACTGGAATGTCATCGTCAGAGCTTACACTGCTTTGCACATCCTGGTCGTCTTCTTGAACGGAAGAATTGGCTTCTGAAATCCTTTCCACTTTGCTTCTATTCCTCCGGGATCGTCTTGCTACTTTGTCTTGTTGAAAGCCCCCCAAAACATAGGCCAAGTCATTACGGAATTGCACCTCGTTGAGGGTCGTCTCTTGGAAACTCTTGTAGTCTTTATGACGGATCAGGGTTTGTAGCTACTGGGTCTCCGACGGCAAAGCTGGTACTCAGTTACTTGGACTTGACTGTGTATGCTAAATAGTACCTCTGGTGCATCTATAGAGTTCCTTGATATCAACAGTTCATGGATCAGGCTCCAAAATAAGCATTTCCCTTCTTTAACCCGTTTCTTGTGTTCTAGCAAGAGCACTCCCACTAATTCCAATTCTGCTTTTCTTGATAGTGACTTCAGTTTGGGGTTTCCAGATAAGTACTTGTATCTCTAATACAGATATTTTTCTTAATAACAACCCCTTTCGGTATAACTCCATAAGACCGACAGACATGAAAAAACTCCTAAATGGCTAATACTTCGGTATATCCAAATCCTACTTTGATAATCTTTTCATTAATTTACACATCTCTAAGTGGACCATTGTGGAAACGAGGCTAATGAGACCTTATAATGTTATCCCTGCCAATTTAAATTGGAGGTGTTTTTTTATTCATTAGAAGTAGGTTTTATCTCTTCATATATTATTGTAACTGTTTTTAGCGTAGTCAATGTTATTTCAATGGAAATTTTTAAATTGTATTTATTATCTATTTTTTTTAATTATTATTTTATTATTTATTTTACATACAATCAACTTTCCTATATAAGAGTTTTTCAGATAAAGTGAGCCCAGCTTCAACTATATTTTGCTCCGCCAACTCTGTAAAATATATATACTAAAACTCGAACAGGTAAAGAACATATCTAAAAATGAATGTAAGAACAATAATGCTAAAGTGTACTTACACAAGCTTTTGAAAAATTACTTTCCTTCTTAAGGCTGTCAAAGTTATTATATTATTTATACGCATAGGAGCTTGCTCCTTCTATGAGTATATATATACATACATACACATTCCTATATTCATAGATCGATTCTGGTGAAGGCCTTTAAAAGGCCGTAAGGTGATCAAGCCGGGAGGGGAGACGAAGCGTCGGATTGACGAGTTGTACACTCACCTAATTTATTGAGCCGGTGTGATCCAATGGTTAGGTTTTTGTCTTCAGGTCATGAAGACGTGGGTTCGAACCCACCTGGCTGCAAGAATTAGAACAGCGTTGGTGGTGAAAGCCCATTCCCAAGTTGTCAACATATACCTCTAGTCATTGCTTTGTGCTATATCATCGATTGTGTCTGTCACTACCTTCCTGAAATACCTTATTATACCTACTTTTCCTACCTTCCTTAGTTTACCTTAGTATACTTTACTCTCGCTGGTGCTTTACTCTCCAATGTACGTAGATTGGCACTGATGAAGGCCTTTAAAAAGAGCTGAAACGTGATCAGGTCGGGAGGTGGAGACGAAGCGTCAGAGTGACCAGTTGTACTCTCACCTTCCATCATTGATGTAGAGATGGTGTCTACTGATTGAATACCGTCAGCGTCATCTTATACCTCAAAACGGTTACATACTTCCACAGAGTATCCCCCTCCTAACTTTGGGACAACTCGTGAGAATTTGCCATTTACAATATAACCATATATGACCTTTTGGGGCTATTCTCATTGTAGAAAACATCATTTCCTTTATAGTTCCAAGATTTGTAAAGTTGATTTCTTTTGCTTTTCACTGCCACAGAAGCAAATTTCTCGTCTAAAAGCCCACCCTCTTAAGTGCCTGCATCTACTTCTTTCAGGCCCGAAGCCAGCAGAGAAATTTATGTGAGAGCTAAAGCCAAAAATGAAGAGAAAGCATAAACCATAGATTTATGAGGCAGTCGATCTATTATTAAACAATATCAATCAAACAATTGCCATTACATACTCAGATCTATTGTTATTAAACAGTAGTGCCCATTTGCACATCTTGATGGCAGTCAATAGAAATTTTCACTTACATGAGGTTGTATGATCGGTATGCACCGAGGGGTAATTCACTCAGAAAAACTCTCGTACAAGTTAAGAATAACTCCTATTATCACCCAAAAACTTTCTCAACTCCCCTCAACTCTCAATAACTCTTAACAACTCCCACAACACTCTGTAACTCTCTTTCGCACTCAATAACGCCCTCAACACTCTGCAACTCTCTTTCGCACTCAATAACTCCCTCGACTCTCTGTAACTCTTTTTAGCTCTCAATAACTCTCAATAACTCCTTGTGACTCTTTCAAATCTCAACTCTCGTAAATCAAATCAAGGCGTGGTTTACCCCTCGGTATGCAAATACCAGTAAATGAATCTTAACCAAAGTCCTAACATGATGGCTTTAGTAGATCCATAGTGGCCTCAATAGATCCTGTATCATGTCATAATATTTTAGAACACAGTGCTTTAAAGAGTCTTTGCATGTGATTAAAACCAAATTTTCAAACAATAAGCAAATGTGTTCATGGAAGTTATGTCTGGTGTTAATGACTGTGTTTCTTTCATTTTATGTGTTGGACACTTACTATCGAAGAATTGGCGATGGAGGGGATGAATCATAGACTGGAGAGCCTATAATATGTTGCTAAGCCCCTACCAACCTCCCCCCCTGGACTTCGGAACTGAAGTATTAATTACTTGTTATTCTCCTCTATATCACAATTTGCATCGATAGGGCAATCTTAACATGAAAATGATCCGCATAATTTAACTAAGAAAGCTGACAAAACCATGTGTTTTCTTGAGAGGCATGAATGTATCTACACAGTTAGGATAAAATATGTGACTAGAAATAATAAAGGTCTCTTAAGAATAAAAATATTTCCCTGCGATAAATTTACTTATAAGGAAGCAAATGCTGTAAGAAGATTCTTTGACAACTTTCAATTTAAATGCAAAATTATGTATTCAAAACGTTCTGTTATGAAAGTTGTTTGGAATTTGAAGGAGTATTAAAAACTGGACTGATTCTGTTGTACCAAAATATTTCCTCTCAAATTGGATTTCCTATCTATGACAATAAAATTGCGTTCCTATCTATTTTCACCACCTCTTGCACTGTTTGTTTTTGTATGGGTATTATCTTATCCAGGACAATACCTCGTGACATAAATCTGAAAACATCACCAGAGTAAACACCAACAGGCGGCAAAAAGAGCAAAGAAAAGAACGAAAAGGAAAACAGCGACAAAAGAATTGTCACGGAGATGTTAAGAGGTAGAGTTTAATACACTGGCCAAAGGACCTTGTGCAGTAGAAGAAACGTTCGTGTTCGATCCCCTAATAGGGGCGGGAGATTTGAAGTCCGACTCTTAGAGCCCTCAGTTATCAACTACTACTCAAATCTGATAAACAGCCCCTCTACGACATTAGTGCAATTGTTGATAGGGCCATCATTACGCAAACTCAAGACGGATTAGAACATACAAACATCAGAACTGATGCAAGTTGTAAACGAAGTTCATTTTCCAAGTTCCAAAGCCTCCTTGTGGTAGCATGCAAATATGTGAACCCTATAAAGTGTTATACGGTGCAGTTCAGCAACTTAGGACAGTCGAAGCTCAAAAGCAATACGTTTTCGCAGCCGCTCTCAAATTTTTACACCGTTCAAAGTCTCACACACGTTTACAGGCTTGTATGAACGCTAAAAATAAGTGCCCAAACATTTGAACGTTCAGGTATTTAAGCAGGTCCATGAAAACACAAAATTGCATAAACATTAGAGGTGTTCAAGCACAGGAACACGCCGAGAACATTGTGGGGCCTAAGACACGAAAATTAAGTGGAGAGAGAGGGGGGATGACACAAACGTCGGGAGGAAATTAATGCCCATACTTAGCGACATAGGATACTTAAATGCCCTATGTGACTACTGATTGATATGTCTGACTATTTAAATGAAACTAATCATTGCGGTGTGGAGAGTAAATTGACATTTATCTGGTACTCAGGTGGCGGGTATGGTAACGCACAGAGAAGACATAGCTATGTCTTCTCTGTGGGTAACGGCCTTTTGATATAAAAGTCCATCTGCAAAGCACTGAATTAGTAGTCCCGAACCAATCACGGGTTATCTTTCTTATCAGATGGAAACACTTTTCACTCTTCCAGCTTCAGAGGTGGACAACAATCCTACCGATGACAGGAATGCTGTTTAAGCAGAAGAAGTCTGATATGGTTAGGATAACTTCCAATGCAGTCATGTTAACTGACAACAAGTAATCAGTTAAAGGCGCTATGAAGATGTCTGCTGGCACTTGGAATGGCTACACTAAATCTAAGTAACCTAGGAGGAAATAGTGAATGAAAGAGCTGCTTTACTGTGTAAACAGAGTATGCTGAGTGTGCAATCCTCAAAGCATGGTGATTAAAGTGTACTGCCCAAACAGCTGTGCCCCGTATGGAGGAAGTAGAGAACTTCCAGCAGACACAAGGAAGCACTTTACAAAGCTTACTGGTGCACAACTACCTAAATATTTTTCTAGGGGGTTTCAGTGCCTTATTAGCGCCCAAATAAGCCAGGTATATGTGCCAAGATGCCACCAATGGATGTGAAATGCACATACACTCTGTTATGGAACAAACATGAGAGGAATCATTTCCTACTAGCATCATAGCTAAGATGTACAACCACAGGACATAAAATTATATAAACTGAGGAAATGCCAGAAATACCAGAAAACGTTTTGCAAAAGCTGATAAAAGGAACAACTTACTATTTGAGATTATATCTATAGATTTCAAGAAAAAATTTGAGTCAATACAGAAAGAAAAAATGTTCTTAATACTTAATAGCTAGGGGAAACCTTAAAGACTAGCTCAATCAAAGTACACAGACGCACAAGCTAAGGCCGTGACATCCGATAAAGGAACTAGAATGCTTTGCATCACAACAAGTCTTATGCGTGGAGATAAACTGGTTCCATTTCTTTTAGTCGTTGTAGGTAACTTTGCCTTAAGAAGAGGCATCCACGGAACTATGAGGAACTGCGATTCATCATGCAAAACCAGACGAGCAGCAAAACGTTCTAAATTGGTAATCATAGACCAGAATTTCATCGATGATATTGTACGGTTTTCAGATGAGATGATTCAAGCTAAAGTATTGCTAAACAGGGTTCAAAATGCAAAGAAAAAGTAAGATTTAGTGTAAAAGATAAAAACAAAGCTCTTGACCTACAGAATCTATGGTCCGGTGGCATCAAAAGGTGTATAAGAAAGGGATTTGAAAAAATGAAGGATCTCGAGGACCATGTGGAGAGAGATATGAGGATAGGGAAGGTATAGGAAAGGCATGCACTAAACTGCATGAGCACCATTTAGACTCTAAGATTAAGTACTCAATGTTTCATAGCAAGGGTAGAATCTATGTTACACTGCAAGGTTGGGAAACTTTGAGAAGTGACTCCGAGGTTTGAACACTCTCTACAAATGCCTTAGACCCTTACATTGGAGTTAAAGGAGTCAAACGGAAAACATCAAAGATTGACAGCTGTAGGAAATATAATTCCAGAAAAATGCAAATAGCAGGCCGTTACTACTGTCATTCTAAATAAACTACCCACCAGTTAGTGCTAAGGTAGCGTACACATGGAGTGAGATGCAGAGACCATCAATAGTTTGACTATGTAGAAATAGAGAGTGATGGAAGCAGGTGACGAGTATGTGTTAAAGTTTCTTAATATGAGAAAAATAATACTTTACATCAAATTTTGTTTTGTTGTTCGTTCCATGGCACACTTAAACATCACTAAAAGCAACATTTTGTCTGCAAAAATATAGTAATACATACCTTTGGCCCCCAGTTTGCTTCTAACCCTGCATTGGCTACGCCACCACGTAAGCTCAATAGCGCAACACTAATCTGAAGTGGGATTACCTAAAAAGAGCTCTGCAACAAGTGAGCCGGCTAAATCGAGAGAGCTACGTAGGTACACAGCAGAATCTGAAGTAATATCGTAAGTACATTGATTTGTCGAGGAGAACTTCTTAAGATACAGAAAAAGCACATAACATTTATATGGCAACAAGGCTGTCTTCAAAAAGAATCATATGCTTAGCTCCTGTGTAGGAGCGAAAACAGGTGTTTTTTGTGAGTTTTTGAAACCTTGTTGTAAACTATCTTGGCAGAAAGTACCTGATAGATTTAAAAGAATAAATACCACCACTTCTGTAGACGGTTGTGTTTTAAGTATTTTTGGAAAAGTTCAAGACAACATGTCAATTTGATATGTTTCTTATTCCCTAACGATGGTGTATAATTTATGCTTCCTCATTCAAGTAGTGACAAGGATGTATAAGGAGTTACATACTTCACTAAAAATACTCAATTTATTGACTTGAAACTTGTGGTAATCAAAAACTTAGTGTTTTATATCCTTTAGGTCCTTAATGTCTTCTCAACTTTTATTGCTTACAAAGGTGCCTTATACCAAGTTTTAGCACATTCTCTTTCCGCTGATTTGCACCATTTAATAGCTCCCTTTGTTACATTCTGCCCAGCCCTAGGTGTTTGGCTTCTGCTAATCTCACTTTAAGTATCTGTGAAAAGGCGCTAGTGTAGACTGAAATACAAAACATTGTGAACTTTGATGGAGTCATTATTACTTGAAGAATTTGCACGACACAAAATTTATGATTTCGCCCACATTATCAGAATGTGAATGTTAGAATATGTGCCAGACGTACCAGCACACTCGGTTCTTTATGCACCATCTCATGATCAAGGGTAGTTTGCTATTTACATACATACTTCCTTTCTAGTAGCTGCATGTCTTGCGCCAGCGAAAAAATTCCTAGACTTCATTCTTTTTGTTTTCAGTTTGATGAGCGAGTTACAACAGGATGAATTTACTTAATCAAGGCCTTCTGATTTCCGTGAACTAAAATGGTTTTATATTCGACACAATTTACAGAACAGCTTTTATTACTCTATTACTTCTTTTCTGCGTGGTATCAAGAGTACGGGGAAAGGGGCCTTGTCACGTGGTACAGTAGCTTTTGCAGCCGATTCGCAGGTAATCAGTACAAGGATATCAGATTGACGTACTAGAATTTTTTCAGCCTACCCACAACAGAGTGATTTTTAATCAAGATATCTGTAGAAGGAAAAATTTTAGTGCTCTTAGAATTAAAGATTAACTTGTGGTTTGATTTAAAGCCCTGTAGAGTAAGAGAGCAATTTCTTCAATATTCATAGACAGCCTACAAGTTAACCCTTTTCCGGTCACATAATGGTTATCTGGAATAGGTATCAGAAACCGTGTCCTTAAAACAGTGGCGTGGCCAGCCTGTGGGGGAGAGGGGGGCAAGAATTTATCAAGAAACCACACCTTATCCGGAAACCAGGGCACCACTAACAAACAACTTCATAAAAGTGCTAGTAAAACAACTCTTTGAGGCACGAAAGAAGTTAATGAAACTGGATCACAGGATAAACTAGCCGGGACGACAGAAATGTTTTTCAGTACGAGAATCTAGAAGTTTACCTCGCTCAATTGAAAAAGGTAAGTACAGATGTCAATAAGGTCAGGGTTCCGCTATTTCAAATATTGACCCCACATAATCGTCATTCTGATTTGGTTCAAAGGGTCTTTGTAAAATAAGTAGTGTCAATGTTTGGTGTCTTCTTTGCAAAACATGGCGACAACAGCAGAAATAAATCCACCTTTTGTTTATCTTAAGTTGTTTATCAGCATGTCTGAGTTTGAAGATTGAACGGAGTGCCAGTTCACATATGAACCAACACACAAGTTTGTCGGTATTTTCCATAAGTCAGATAAGTGCCAATCTTTCTTCAGTTCAAAAAGAAAGCTTGTCATACACGCAGATTACACGCATTTCACGGGTATGAATTAACAGTTGGCAGTGACGTAGCTGGGAATTCCTGGGAAGAGTAGCTTTCAGTGTCCGAGTATTAAAGTTTCTGTGCTTTAAGTTTCAATAGAAAGGGAGGCAATATAGGATTTACGTAACTCCTTCCATGGGGCTTGAAGCCCAGCGGCACTGGGGCGGTTTTGAAGTCTCGTATTATTATTCACCATATTCTAACACTATATCCTGCTTTTATAGTGATATGTAGATTATTGCCGAGCAGAAACAATATCAATAATTTTTGAGTAGTGCTCTGTCAACCAACTGTTTGCAATAGTCCCAGACTGTTTTTGAAATATTTGCGTCCCAGCCATCTGAAGTAACGATTGCGTGTGATTCTATACTTGCATTGAGTTTGGAACGAAGAAGGCATGATATAAACTTGAATACTTGGCCTTCATGTAATTGCTTTCTTCGAATATTTAATCGTTCTTATTGTTATCTATTTATATCTCTGTATTCATCCCTTAGACCACTGTCAGCAATGGTGACGCGAGATATGATTCCAAAGTTTTTTACTGAGTAATCAATAGATTTCCCTTCCTTCTTTGTGACCAAGGCTGCGTAACATTCTTCAGGGGCTTTTAAGGACCCTCAGCACCCGCAATCCTTTACAACAGCGCCCTCAAATGTCTTTATATGCCCGGTTTTCCCTGGTTTGCTGGTAACTTTGTCAATTCAAGGTCTGAATCAGCAGCGATGTCCTCTTTGTCTGGTAGTTCGTCGGCAGGTTTTATGCTGGATTGACGTTGACCTCGGGCCTGTAGTGCCAATCAAGGTGGCCATGGAAAGTGAAAGCCTTGTTGCAATAACTGCAGACGAAAAAAGTCGATGCAATCTCAGTAAAAACACAGGTTCTCATAACGGCAAGAAGTAAATAGCTACTAGCACAAGCTCTCCTACAAAATCAAATTCACAGTTAAGTTATTCGTACACGTAATCAAAGTTAAATTAAAAAGATTAGCAGTATGAATCTGCATACCTTGCAATTAAACACACAATAATATTGAAAATAACTTTTTGAGACTTCTGTGCCATATATTCATTCTGTAAATTTACAGAGACATAATTTTTAAGAGTATACATATTCTTCTCTCTGTTTTCACCCATTACGAAAGGGACAGGAAAATTTTATAGCAGCAGGTATTGACATCTTATCGAATTCATATTGCTGTAGCAGTGATACAAACATATTCCAGAACATTAGGGGAAAAGAGGGCCTTAATTAGTAAAAGTCGAAGTTTGCTGGGTTGGGCAAGTCATTGTTACTCCTGCTAAATATGTAACTCGAATTGTGCAAGGCCACTTCTTTGCGTATGTTGAGGAGATTTTTATTGTTAATGCCACGTTTCCTTAATATTTTTACAATTTTTGAAATATTACCCGAACAAAGCCCAGCGTCAACACATCTAACGTTAAGAGAACAATCTTTTTCCTTGCATTTGTAAAGCCAATTTCAAGATTTCTATATTTATCTTCTTCGAAATCCTTTCAGCGATTGAAATTTGCTTCGACACAAATTGTAAGCTCTATGACAGTTACCGTATCACCTTTCATTAAAACAATGTTTGGACGTCGATACTGGAATAACAGAGCAGAGTAGTGATAGACAGGGAGATCTACAAATAGTTGCAGGCCCTTTTTAATGGTGATTGGCCATGGGCCTCAAGACATTGTGTCGTGATATCATTATCTTGTCTCCAGAGACATCAGCCTTCTCCGGCTGTAAATGAACAGTTACTGAGTTTGAGCGGAAAGAGGGTAAAGAGAACAAATATTTGAAGATATGACAGTCCAGACATCCAAATTAGCATTGGTTGGTAGGCTCCTTTTCTTTCAGGAAGTGTATGTAATTTCCTAAAGTAAGCTAGTAACATTAATCAATCGTAGAAGAAACTTTTCAGAAGATTTATCAGGTAGAAATTTTGCTTTATTAATCCACACCAGACAAGGTAGGCTCATGCATTAGTGCCTCTTGAACCTTTCTAAAAATCTATCTTCCGGTCCCAAGGCGACGATCCTGAGGCCTTCTTCACACGTAGGCCAATTTTAAATCCGCAACTTTTTCTTTACGGATACGCCTTGCGTCCACATGCTTTCAGCTGATCTGCATGCGAATCTGGATATCTTTGTATGCAGAGGTAATTTGACGCCTATATCATTTGGAGAAATGCATTGCAGAGAAGTAGGAGCAGGAGAAGACTGATAAAAAGGAGTCAAAAAAGAGAAGAGGGAGAGGAAATAGAAGGAGATGGAGAAGGAAAAGAGTAATAACAACGTGTTATAATATCATGTATTTCTCACCTTTCAGCATGATTTAACCAGTACATTTAAATGCGGAGATTGTTTTCTTATATAATAAATATGTTGTGATAACATGAGACAGAAGAATAGTTTCATTATCCTCAAAACGATTATGCGACCTCAGTCGTTTGCTTTGTGACATTGTGATCTCTGCAAAGTGCTACGTCCGTGGTAGAGGTAGGTCACAATGAAAGAGTGTCCTATATTTATTCTACTCAAAATCAAATGTGCCTTTCAACTGAACAACCATTAGATAGAAATAAAGCTGCTGGAAGAAATATGTGGTCTTTTGCCGGAAATAATGACGGAAAACTCCTTGACTATACGATGTCATGTTGACCCAATTGTCAAGAGAAGAGAATGCATTGTTACTGAGCGTTTAACGTAAAACATGAGTAACCGTATATAATGACATCGGAATAAAGTCTAGAGAGTAAGAAGAAGCAGAGTAAGAAGAAGAAGAAGAGTAAGAAGAAGAAGAGGAAGAAGAGTAAGAAGAAGAAGAGTAAGAAGAAGAAGAAAAGTAAGAAGAAGAAGAAAAGTAAGAAGAAGAAGAAGAAGAGTAGGAAGAAAAAGAAATGGAAGAAGGAGGATTTTTGGTCGCGTAGTGTAGGCTTGAAAAACAGCAAAGGCTAAGTGTGTCATCACTGTGATAACAACTTTTCTTAGAGACGTTTCAGTAGCTGTATTTGTAAGATCTCCAATTTGCAGATATTTACACAAGTGAGGTTAGAAAGTTTGATATTTTTCTTAGGTTTGCTTTTTAAGGGTTTTCCGTCATTGCTTCTCACTGGGTACATATTGGTTCTATCTTCCCATTTTCTGTGAAGGTACCTTTTAATTGCCACTTATGGTTACACTTTTTCACTTTATCAGTTTTTGTGTGGCGTTGACTCCAATTACAAAATGTATCCTGCAAGATTAAGCAGAAATTAATATCAATCATCTGGGAAGTTTCTTTTCAAATAAAGGGCAGAGTAAGCGGGGCATTTAAATACTTTGCAGGGCTAGATGGGGCCAGAAACTGAAATGTGGAAAGGTTGGTAAGCAGTGGCCTATTTAAGGGAGGAGCACTGGGCCATTTCCCCACTTCAGGTTGGCGCTAATCTTCTTTTAGTTCCTAATTAGAATTTAGAGGGATATTTTTGCAATCATTATTGTCTATTTTGAGATTACTTTGATTTTAAAGTGATTTCAAATCTAATAGGTAATCTTGCAAGCTATGTGATTAGTAAAATGACGTCATCATCCAGCAGCATCAAGTAGATAGAACACAACGATAACTTTATCTTTCACTGAAATATAGGAAGCGAGTCAAAACGTACTACAATACATCATGCGTTTGCATGCAAAATAAGCCTAAGACGTAAATCATGTTATCTTTCAGAATATTCAACCTTATGTCTCTTACAAAGTGAATCCTTATTAGAAAATCTGTCCACTGCAGCTGGGATCAGACCAAGAAGTCAACTAGAAAGCATAACTAGTTTACCTCTGTACCAAGTACTTTACTAGTAATAGAAAGCAGACATAAATATAGAAGAAGCGTCAATTATGCCCTAGCTCCAATATTGAGCCTTAAATTTAGAAGACCCAAAACTACTTTGGAGTTGACTAACCATACGCAGTATTCAGAAGCCGGTTGTGTGGGTGGAAACTACGTAAATTGAACGCTATAATTCTCGGACAGGAACTAACAATTGCCTAAATCTTGCCTTCTGTTTGTTTATTTCTGACCCAAAAACCATAATCATTGTTCAGTTTTCAGCTGTCCCTTGTACATTTTCTGCCAGGTGTCATTCTCTTTGAAGGATTTGAATGGTGCCAAACAAAGCCATTTCTTTTAATACTGTGACCGCATATCCTTCCTTGAATTAACCGAACTCATCTGGCATTAACCAATCTCATTATGTGCGGAACAATTAAGTGCAGTTATGCATTTTGTTTGACTGAGAACTTAAAAATCTCAACATATCTCCAATCAACTATCTTTTCCTTTAGATCTTAATGCTGGGCTACATTTCCGTATCTAAATACGTGACAGAAGAAAATAACTAGTTATCATTTTGCACCCATTTAACTTTTCCATAACATGAGACAACAAACACCTATATTGGCTTAGTGTAGAAATGATGTACTGTAGAAATTTCTTCTAATTCCATCTCCTCCATTTCCACATAATACCTACTCTTGACCTTTCCTAAGTACTGTTGTTTTTTATTTTTTTCAACATCTTGTTGGGAGACCAATCAGGCCAAGGAATTCATCTGAAATTATAGTTTCTTGGTACACAATGAATTCCTAGAATCTACAGTTTTACTCTTAAAACGCATTTTGACGTCAAACTCTACATCACAGGATACAAACACGAATGACATCCTAGTAGTCTTGAGGATGCCGTGTTTCAAAGAATGACTACGTAAATTAAGTCTCTTAGATGACAGTACTGAAATAAATGAAAACACAGATCTCCAACGAAAACATTTATGTAGGTTCATTTTTTGCACTTGGATACGCTGCCTGAACATTCGCGAGTAAAGCATATCTATCACGAGATAACCGAACGCACTTTCCCGTTGACAAGAGGGGCCTTATTTTTCAATGAAACACTAAAATGTGAACAGGATTTAACGGAAGAATTTAACGTAGCTCGAAATAAAGTTTGTAATTTTATAAGAAAATGTTAAACCTTTTCTCCTGCAAGTCGTATTCTAGAGCATTAGACAACTAGGCGAATTGAACATATAATCTTGTGTATCTATGTCGCAGTATAAATACCAGGGAGCCTGGAGATGAATATTACTTCGCATTAATTAATAACCTTTGCTTCGTATCTACCCTATCGCAATGTACTGTATTGTATTATATTGTAGCAGTCAGACTTCTGATTAGCTATTTTCAAAACAAAGTTTGGTATAAGTTTTATTGATTTCTTCCTATCTCAATTCTGACGATTTTGTACTCTGTGGAGTGTCAGACGAAAAAGGTTTTCAGTACTTAGATGTTCTCGCTGTTTCCTACAGTTCTATTGTACTTTAAATTGGTCTTCTGCCAAAAATATCTATGGAGTGCTGTAAAAGACATCATACCTTATCCAAGGCTCCAGCAACCAAGAAACTGATTCAGCTACATGGTGGTGATTTTGGATGGCAAACTTACCAATTACAGGCGCTTAACTTAAAATATAGTAAGGTTATACTCAGCTCAATCAGCCCCGGAGAGGGAGCGGAATCGAAATATGAATCCCATTGGGGGGCAAATCTCTTTTTGCCCTCATCCCTCTGTCCTCCGGGATAGAGGCAAACCTAGGTGCCCTCCTAGCATTTTGATGACTAGTAAAACCACAGTCTATGGAGGCTGAACCATTGTAAACCGGTACGGTGCGTGTATATTCTGATTTTATAATTCCAGGTTTGTGCTCATAAAGAGCAAGCTATCGTATACCATCGTTTCAATTTCTGGGACTGTCCTTATCGTTCCGTGCATTGACATACGACATATTCATGCGTGATTAGCAGGAATTCTAACGATCGCGACACAAACTTTCATACAAGCACCCCAATCAGTATCTCGTGGTCAGTAGATCAAGGTTGTTGCTATAGATGCTGCAATGTTAGAACAAGGTAAAAACCGATTTCGGGTTAGTGACGATATCTTTCAGGAGCAGGTCCACTTTGTCATAATCCGGCCCTGATGCCCGCTGTCCTTGTGATGTTTGCTAAAATGTCATTGTAATATAGTACACATCCGACAAATTGAAAGCACGAGAGATCCAATTTTAGTTGGGCTATTTAGAAGTAATCGCTTCCTTTTGGCTTCGGTACCCTTTTCCAATGAAATTGCTAACAGCATTTATCGAAATGTGTTCTCCAGGCAACAAGTTTAGTTAGTCAATAAGAATAAAATCAATTGAAATTTGTTCATCATGTTTATTCCTTTCAAAGCATTAAAAATTTATTAAGCCATGAGTTATCAGAAACATATTTAATATGAAATTCTAGTAAAAATCAAGAAGAAAAGAACAGGCCACTTCAAACAAGAAACGACAAAATACTGGAGAACTTTCACTTTCGGAGTCTCTTTTTTCATTTCGACCCTACCTCTTGAGAACACTAAGCGCCTGTCTCCGTGTTTCACACAACGTCTTTATATGAAGAAGGATATGCAATCTTTGGAGCTTTTAGTCGAACGTGACTAATTATACAATTGATGTAAATAAGAGAAAACTCACCAAAACGAGAAGAAGTTACGTGTAGGCTACTTTGATAGCTTCTTAGTTCTCGCATGGCACCGCATCGAATGAATTCCTCTCACAAAATATGAAAGTTGACACAAGTCAAATTGTTTAGGGAGTACTGTCAGCACAATAAAGCTACAGAGCTCTCCCCTAGAGAGCAAGTAAAATGCTAACGAGAAAATACATGATAGGCCTAACTATCAATATGATGATTACAACTTAGTAAACGATAATGTCTGAACAAAGGATAGTTATACAGAGTTTATTCATCTATTTATCTGTAGACCAGTGGATACTTCACAGTTACTAGGGTTGTTTGAATGAAAGGGTGGAAGGATTATATATTTCAGGGCCGTAGCAGTTGGAGAAGGGGACTGGTGCCGCCCGGGCCCCCACCTTCTGTTTAAGTATTGTTGGATATGAATACACTGTATAGATTTTGTCCCTTTAGACAATAGCGTGCCCTCACTTTCAGAACCGTTGCAGTGATCCTGATGTACATTCTCAAGAAAGGAGAGGGTCACTGTATTCTAGGTTCTATTAAAAACCGCTAAACATTCTTCAGTGTCTGTCTGGCCAGCTGACCTTGTGGAATCTGGTAACCATGTGGCTGATCAGCGGCGCGCGAATTTTAATATTTTGGTTTATCCCAGAAATACAAAGCTTGCGTTACCCGATCCTTATCGCTCCAGTTGCCACGAAGATCAAACACGGGAAAGCATCTTCGAACGCAATATAGGTGCAAAAGGATTGCTATGGACCGTTTGGTGTAACGTCTTTAGATCAACAGATTGGTTGTTAACAGATTCTGGTCGAGGTAGTGTCTCTTATTTCATTCTTCTGCGATCTTCGTTTGGTTAGATTCGGACTCTCGGCACAGGGATTATTCCGAGAATCCAGTGTGAAAAATGTTCACAGACCTAAATCACAAGCCGTGGGTTAACATGCTGTTGCGTAGTAAATCTTTAAATCCGTAAGAGGATCCAAATCAATAGTCGAGTTCTTCATCGTAATCTCGAGAAGAGTAATGTTAGTTTATGCAGATTCAGTTCACCAAGCGTTTCAAACAGCATCTGATTAACAATACTTGGCAAGTCGTTTATAACAGGGTGTAAACTAATTAAAGCCCTGTTTCCTTCGAAAGGAAAAACATAAGCTCCTGGATCTCGATTTATGCTCACGCTTGCTTGTCTGACACCCAAACTGGATATTTTGTGCCAGCATGAGCTGTGTATTATTGTCATTATAAAGTGAGACTAGAGACAGAATTTGTGCTATGTTAGCACAGCACAAAGTTGGATAAATCGAACGTTGAAGGTTATTTAAACCATGAGTAATCATATCATGGAAAACAAGGACAATTCGGAGGATTTGCGTCGTCGTGGACGTCGTGATCATATCTTTTGGCACAAAGATGCACTGAAAAAAATGCAGGACAAGGGAATACCGAAAGACAGAGCGTAAGTAGATGATCGGTCACATTATTTTCAAATATCTTTGTAAGAAATTAAACAAATAGAAGTAAAGTAGTCTAATTCGTCTTGATCTGTAATGCAGTTTCCAACATATGACAACATAAGTCAAGTTCTTAACTGTATCTCGCACAGTACAGGCCCTACATAGTATTATAGTTATGTTAGTATATGGACGTAGCTGAATAATCTATCATTTAAGGCTCAATACAGCTAATAAGCCTACACGTGTATCTGACTAGCCTACTCGACCGATTATTCGATAACTTTCCCACATGTTTAGCTTATTTACTGTCAACCGTCTACTCGTATGAACCTGTCATCCCTTCTGAAGGTCATGACAAGCGACTAATGCTCCTATCGAGAAAACAGAGCATCTTCAGAGAACACACCGGGATTTTTAGAGAAGTGCGGTGCAAGTCAACAATCGCAATCATTCCTCTTGACTCGCCTTAAGTACTCTTCCAATGGGTTTTCTTATGATTTGAAAGAATAGGAGAGACAATGACAGATGTATAAGCTGATTTAGATTGTGTTTTGTTTTATCTCCACTTCAATCATTTTGGCTTGCAATTTTGCCATATATTGATATGTAGTGTATTCTCAATACCAACAAATCAAAACAAGGCATACTCACTTAGTGCAAGTTGAAGACTTGAGTTCAGGGGCTTCGCTCTACCTCTAGCATACTTATCGAGAAAGCTGCCAGAAAACCACGAAAGCCAGCGTTGAATTGTATCGTGCTCTTTGATTCATGATTTTCTTGTTAGTCGATCAAGTAAGGATTCTCCTGAGGCCGTAGGAACCATATCAGTACTTGAACTGACTGGGGGCCGATAATAATTGGGGAATACCTATACTACGGTGAACAAACTTAATGGTGTAGATACTCCGTGAGCGTCTGATGCAGAAGGTGACAAACAAAAGAAAACAGTATCAAACCTGTAGTCCCGCTTTCATTTCCTAATCAAACAAAATGTGTTACTAAGCCTTTATTTGCCACAACAATAAGCGCGTTCTGAAATAAAAGTTGTGATAGTATTGTCAAACCTCAGAGCAGCACATACTGAAAGCGCCCCCTCTGGTTACAACGTTTCTGCTAAATGAAAGCTTCTGCCCCTCTAAAAAACTGTAATAGATTATTGTTATAATAACCCAGTTGGTAATTTGTGTCGCTATTTTAGAATTATTGTTGTTTTTTGTCGGAGACATATATCAGATTTTCGTGGGATTTTTTAATACGGCATACGCCAGATCGTTCGGATTATCAGTAGATATTCGAAAATACATCCAGAAACAAAGAACTCAAACGTATCAAAGTCGATATGCAACTTTTGTAAGTGTAATTTGCAATTTTCTGACGAAATCCCGTGCATTTGCGTGCAACTTTTGTAATGGCATGTTATTAGCTAGTCGCATACTCTTTCGACCGGGTATATAAAATGTGTATATGTACAAAATATAATTGAAAAACGATATTTTCATATTTCATGTTTTCTATTAAACGTTGCTATGCATCAAGTTTTTTGAATACTATATCAATCATAATACTGAGACTGAAACTTTTCTGAAAAATGAACAAACAAGGAACAACTCCAGGCTGAAGTCAGGTCAAGTCGGCATGTTTGATGAGCATACCAATATACAGTAGTATAAAATGGTAGAGTAGGCCTACGGTAGGTTTACAATGGATGTGTATCCAGAGCACATTAAATCATAGGCTATTCTTATGAGGACCATAGAAGACACCACATTCATTTGTTGTGGCTGGAGGTCATATCTCAAAATATGATTTGATAGAAATAAAAGTTTCACTGAGGGTAAGATTGTGTGCCATTTGGGTTATATTTATGGTTTCAACAGAAAATAAGTTACATCATACACAAATGTGATATCTGAAGGGAACGATAAACAACTTATGTATAGTTCAAGGAGAGAGTATTATCCCATTAGCATTTACAATAGATTAATATATGTATACATAGAATATGTTACGTTTTAAAATTATAGTAGGCCTATCAGTTGAAATTGAAGATATATGCATAACATGGATTTTAAATTTGACTTTAAAGAGTAAGGGAATCTTCAATATTAATATATATGAAGAATTAAGAATAAAAGTCATAGTGATGTACTATAATACAGTATTTTCATAAAAATGGAACATATGTGTGGCACAGAGCATTAAAATGGCTTTAAGTAGTGAAGCCTTGTACATGAAAGGTTTTTTACATCTGACACTCCAAATAGGAATGAATGAAATGTATACCCCGCCTACCCTACACAATCAGAACTTGGTCCACCTGATTTGTAATTATGGAGTATAATTAGTTTTAGGACTTAAGGGAAAGCACTAATTAGCTAAATGTGATTAGCACTCTAGAAATACGTTTTATATATTATTGATATTATTATTTTGAAGTTTAAAAGATCATTAGGCCTACTTATCCTGCAAAGTTACCCCTGGGAAATTCCTTCAATTTTAAAAAGATATAACATTGTGCATTTTATTTAAAGATTCAACTTCAAAGAATGAGTACACTTGCTTGTTGATCTTGTCAGAATAAGTCCCAGAATCCCTACCCCAGAACGAGATGAAAGTCATCAGGAAAGTTCATGAGGCTCAAAGATGGGATTTTATTTGGTCAGATTTCTCTCTGTGAAACAAGCATGATATTTCGGTAAAATTGCTAATGAATAAGTCTCAAAGTTTATCAAAATATGCTAAAATGTTTGCAGCACACTTTCAACAAACATGTTCTCTTTCTATAGAAAATGTCTCATTCTAAACTTGCCCACAAGTGC